>CAOJBK011151592.1:0-36286 GCA_948294925.1 Codiaeum variegatum | reverse complement strand
TTTTAAAAAATTTAAAAAAATAAAATTATTCAATTTTTTTTATTATTTTTAAAAAACAACCCCCCCCCCCCCACACACACACACTTAAACCATAAATTGCCCCCAATATGTGTACAGATAATAAAGAGAAGAGAGAAAGAGAGAGGAAGAGTACTGCCTTGGGAACGGAAGGTGCCCAGCCTTCCTTAAAATTACAATCCAAGCTAAATATAAAGGAAAGGCACTGTAGAATAAGATCAGAATTGGTTTCACATCAAAACCTCAAAATAATATAATAAGCCAAGATTAATAGCAAATAAAGCATAAAAAATAATAGAAAACCAATATCTAAGCTAAATAAAGTATAAAAATACAAATAAAGAAAAAGATAAAGAAATAGAGTAAAGAGAAATCAACCATCCCTGACTAGAATGCCGGGCTCAAAGAATTGGTGTCATCATCATCATTTCCATAGGATCAAGACTTCGTTGTTGGCTCGAAGCTGGAATGGGAAGCCAAGGCTAGTGGGTTACTCAAGAGGGTCTTGGTCTCTGGCTCCAAGCTCTCTAAGTTCACAACTGGTGGTGCTAAAAACTAGGCACCAGGATGAGAAGTAGTTGATGACATAGAGGAGGATGCACCCGGATCTCTATAGGTTAGGGCCATAGGCAGAGTTGGTAAGTAAGGAATGTCAGGCAGCGAGGTAAAATGCCATAACTTCTTCAATCTACTGTTCTTTAAGAGCTTATATAAAAAGTTAGGATTCCATGAGCACTAGATGTACTCCTCTTGCAACTTCTCCAAGATGTCCTACTACTGATGTTGGAGGTGCCCGATGTCAGCTTGAATGTGCCTCATATTGTCTTCCATGCTAGCTCAAGGAGCATTTCCAGGAGAAGGATCCTCCTCCTTCTCCTCTTCCTCCTCCTCTTCCTCCTTCTCATCTTCCTCTTAAGAAGATGATGAATCACCACGCGGTGTAGAAGATGAAGCCCCCTTTTTCTGACCCTTTCTATCATTCAGCATGCTCTTGATATAAGTAGTGTCAAGTAGAAAAGTAAAGCCATTGGTGGTCATGTCTTTAACTTGATCAATGAACCCCATCTTGCAGGCCAATTGTGTGATATATGGACCACCGTGCAAACACCCTTTTTAACCTTTGTGGCTTAATTGTGCAATATCCATAGAAGGGTCTCCGTCATATTCACCCGGATATCCTTATGCATACAATATAGAAGGAATAGATCTATTTTATTCACATGCCCACTTGATTGAGACTGGGGAGAAATGGACCACCAAAGGAAATAATGTATATAGCGAAGGGCTGGTTCCTTGAAACTCATGGCCTTACTTACTGCTAATTTTCATTTTTTGCTAGCCAACTGCTCTAAATACTATGTTGGTATCAGAAAAGCCCAACTAAAGTCTACCTCCGAGGTGAAATAGGTGGATGACTCAACCGCATCCTGAGTGTAGAGCCCAAAGTCAATCACCAAGTCATCTATGCTCTTCAAGAAGTCTTTACCCTAGCCTGAAAGAGATAACCTTTTTATTCTTGTCGGCTTGCTTCTTGGTCTTGTTAAGAGTACACAAAAATTCCAAAGTGAGCTCATGGTACACTAACTCTTCGATGTCATATAAATTTTTCCATCCTAACTGATTAACCATGAATTGCATATGGGGGCATTTCGGCAAACTTTCCCAGGATTTTCGGTCCGACACATAATTGGCAAAAAATGGCTTGTTCCCAAAGAGCTTAAGTTTATCCTTTTTCCACTGTTCCAGGAATCTGATATAATGGTGGTCAGGGTTGTAGTATTGTCTTTCGATATGACCTCTAGTAGGATGACTTAAGGATGGTGTTGGTGATGAAGGTAATTGAGGCACCCTCCCTATTGGTGCTTTCATTTTAGCCTTCGTAATTGGAAAGGAAGAGGCCGAGCATTTGTCAGTGGCTTTTAAGCACAGAAATTTAGCAACATTCTTTTTATGACCCATTATATGCAAAACAACACAAAACTGACCAAGAAAGAATGCCATAAAAGGCTATTAGTGGTTAGTCGTAGAAATAAAAATTTGGCATGGTAATGACTTAAAGCACCAAAAGAAGTATGAAGTGTGTGTTTGTGACTCACAACAAGGGTTGAGCAAGAGATTGTTCTTTGCTTTAAGTGCATCAAGCATAAAATACTTAACATTTTTTAACCAAAAAATGAACCTAACTCATTTAAGTTATCTAATAACAACATTACATAAACACCACTTAGCATGTGACCACTAAAAACATGGAAGTTAACAACCATGTGCTCGGTGTGCTGTGCATACTATCAAAACAAACTAAAGTGAATTGGGCATGTTTTAAAAGATAAAACAACACAAAAAATGTTGAATTTCAAATGAAATCAAAAGCCCAAGTCACTTTGGCATTCCATCGAACACATTGCATGAGCAATTTCTAATACCACTACCAACTAAAATAAAAACTCAAATCACTCTCAATTTGTTAAAATCCAAGGATTCAAGGTTTTAAAAGCAATAGAAACACAAACTCTCAAGAATTATCAAGGAAAAATCAAATAAAAAACCTTAACTATATGCATAAAGGTGGTAAAACAAATTGAAGTAACCCAATGCAATAAAACTTGAATTAAACACATAAACAGAAGAATAAATACAAATAAAGAAAAAAATGCAAAAGGAAAGCCTAGCATGCAACTCCTAGCAAAAACCCCAAAACTTAAATAAGCAAGAAAATCTAAATGAAAGAACAAAGAAAATGAAAGAAAACCTAAATTAATTCTGAAAGAAATTGAAGTTTTTGCCTTGAATCCTTGTGATTTGTAAGAAAATTGAAGAACTTTGAGAGAATTTGAGGGTTGAGAAATCATGAGAAATGAGTTTAGGGGGTGTATTTATGTTTAAAAACTATTATTTTCCATATGGGTCCCACTATTTTTCTGGCAGAAATCGAGCTCATGGGCACTACTCACACCCGTGAAGACTGCCAGTGAAGAGTGCTTATGATTGTTGTTTTAAAACAGTGGCTCACAAGTTGCTCATGAGGTCTTTTCATAGCCGTGAATATTGCCCGTGAAAAGACCCAAAAAATACAATTTTCAAACAGTAGCTCACTAGTGGCTCACAAGTAGTCCTCACACCTGTGAATATTGCCCGTGACTACATAGTGAGCTACTATTTGGCAGTTATGCAACTCAAAAATACCAAACAATTTTTTTAAATAAAAATTTTCCTAGTTTACCCCTTTATTTGTAGCACAATTTTTGGCACCATCTACGGTATGAACCCCTTACCATTTATTGACTGATTAAACTTAAATTTCCTATGAAAATCTCCAACCAAGCATATTATCTCTTTACTCATGGAAAAATAAGAAAATTAAAATTAAAACTATGAAAAGCAAAGTAAAAATTTCATTGGTGGGTTGCTTCTTACCAAGCGCTTCTTAAATGTCGTCTTAGTTGGACGTTAGGTGAGGTTTTCACCCCACCTCTTAGAGGTACCAAACCTCCTTGAACTCAAAGATTCCCCCCTATCCAAATACAATTTCAACCTTTGGGCATTCACTTTAAAATTTCCCTTTTCGGGGTGACTTAGCTCAACCACACCTTAGATCACGAAAGGACTGAACCATCAGGATTTTAACTTTCCTAAGGATAACCTTAAACAATAATTAAAAAGAAATACCTTATCACCTACCACCAACTCACGTCTTTGCTTAATTCTTGCATCATGACCGTTTTTGGTTCTTTCTTTTTACATCCTTGCATTGTAATATGCCTCCAATCGGAATTCCTTGAGCTCATTTTGTACTTGGACGTTCCAAGTCAAAGTTAATTTTCCTAATGGCCCAATAGGCCTTATGCTCAGTTTCTTTAGGCAAATGACATGCTTTTCTATAAACTAACCAAAAAGGAGTAGAACCAATGGGGGTTTTATGAGCCGTCCTAGAAAGCCAAAGAGCGCCATCTAATTTTTTTTGACCAATTCCTTCTATTACACTTAATGGATCTTTCTAGACCCTTTTTTTTTTGTCTCCTTACTTGAGTTCTCAACTTGTCCACTAATTATGTGATGATAGGGGATAGCTAATTTATGGGTAACCCAACACCTTTTTAGAACCTTGCTCCATTGAACATTATAAAAATGAGTTTCCCTATCACTTATAATGGCTTTGGGTGTGCCAAAATGAGAAAATAATTTCCTTAAAATCTTGATGACCACCCGAGCATCATTTTTGGGTATAGCTTGTTCCTTTACCCATTTAGACACATAGTTTGCAACCACTAAAATATACTTATTATAGAAAGAGTTAGGAAAAGGGCCCATGAAGTTAATACCCCACACATCAAAGACTTCACTCTCTAAAATACCAAATATTACCTAACCTTTGGCAAGGATCACATTTCCTTACCCACTCATGGCTGTCTTTGAAGAGTGTTGGCCAATAAAAATCAGCCTCTAACACTTTTTGAGCTATTCAGTTAGGTCCAAAGTGTCCTTCAGTTATCCCTCCATTACATTGGTCTAAAATTTGCAAGGTTTTCGGCCAAACTGCACATCTCAGATCACATTATCACTACATAATTTAAAAAAGAAAGGGTCCTCCTAAAATAAGTATTTTAAGTTAGAAAAGAAAATTTTATTTTGATGCAAGGTTAGTCCTTTTGAGAGTTCCCTTGCAGCAAGATAATTTGCCAAATCTGCAAACTAAGGAATAGTAGAGGAATTAGTAGAGTCACATACCTTACTTACAAATGCAAGGAGTTGCTCATCTGGAAAGATATCCATAATCTATCTTTCCTCTAGCCTTTTAAGCTTCAAGTTTTCTAACCATGACAAGTCATCCACTACTAAATTTTCAGCCCCTCTCTTGTCTTGAATCTCCAAGTTAAACTATTGGAGCAATAACACCCATCAAATTAGCCAAGGTTTTGCATCATTTTTAGCAAAGAGGTACTTCAAGGCCGAATGGTTTGTGTAAACCACTGCCTTTGACAAAATAAGATAGGAGCAAAATTTGTCAAAGGCAAACATGACCGCTAAAAGCTCCTTTTTGGTGGTGGTGTAATTAACTTATGCATCATTAAAGGTCTTACTAGCATAATAAATAGGTTGAAAGTGTTTATTCCTCATTTGTCCTAATACGGCTCCCACCACATGATTACTCGCATCACACAACAATTCAAATGGGAGCCTCTAATCTGGAGCCACCATGGTAGGAGCATGGATAAGTTTATCCTTCAAAGTATCAAAAGCTAGTAAGCATTCCTTGTTAAAATTGAATTTCACATCCTTTTCTAAGAGCTTAGTAAGGGGGCAAGAAATCTTGGAAAAGTCTTTGATGAATCTTCTATAGAATCCTACAAGTCCAAGAAAACTCCTTATGCCCTTAACATTTGATGGCGGAGGGAGCTTCTCAATAGCAACCACCTGAGCCCAATCCACTTTAATGCCATCTTTAGAAATATTGTGCCCTAAAACTATTCCCTTTTCCACCATGAAATGGCATTTTTTTAAATTGAGAACGAGATTAGTTTCTTTATAACTTCTCAACACCCACTCTAAATTAGCAAAACAACATTCAAAACTATCTCTATGGACGGAGAAGTCATCCTTGAAAACCTTATGATATCCTCAATTAAATATTAAAAATTGTTGTCATGCACCATTGAAATATGGTCGGTGTGCTACAAAGACCCAAGGGCATCCTCCTATAAGCAAAAGTACCATAGGGGCAAGTGAAAGTAGTTTTCTCTTGGTCTTCCAATGCGATGGGGATTTGAAAGTATCTCGATAAGCCATTAAAGAAATAGTAGAAATAGGGCCCAGCTAACTGCTTCAACATTTGGTCAATAAAGGGTAATGGGAAATGATCCTTATGGGTGGCATCATTCAACTTCTGATAATCTATGCAAACTCTCCACCCGGTTACTGTCCATTGAGGAATTAACTCATTCTTCTCATTTGCAACAACCGTCATTCCTCCTTTCTTAGGAACAAGTTATACTAGACTAACCAATGAGCTATCAAAAATGGGGTAGATGATTCCGACATCAAGGAGTTTGATCATTTCTACCTTGACTACCTCTTTCATTTTGGGAATTAGCCTGCTTTAAGGTTGCACCACTAACTTGTAATCATCTTTCATAAGGATCTTGTGGGTGCAATAGGATGAGCTAATCCCTTTTATTTCAATGATCTTCCATGTAATAACTTTCTTGTTTCTCTTCAAAAGATCCACCAACCTTGCCTTTAGCTCTTGAGATAGTCGGGCACTTAGGATAATTGAAAGATTTCTTTCTTCCCCCAAGAAGGCTACTTCAAATATTTTTGGAATGCCTTATGCTCTATTTTTGGGAGGTCTTCAATGGAAGGCCTTGCTTTTTTTCTCGGTGGGCATTTCAATTGGCTCATATGCCCTCTTTCTTTCCATGTAATTACCATCCAAATACTTTAGCTTTTCTCTTACCTCTATGTCCTCTTTATCCACTTTTTCCTATAAAAGAAACCTTTCAAAGGGTCTTTGAAAATGAAATTAGTAACAAAGTTGAGGGATTCATGCTTATAATGATCCTCGCATGAGCCCTCACCATAAAAAATTGAAGGGTGTTTCATGGATTGGGTAAAATTAAAAATCACTTTCTCCTTACCCACCCTTAAGGTAAGGGTACCCTCATGGATATCGATGATGGCACGGGAGGTGTTTAGGAATGGTCTCTCTAAAATTAAGAACACATCCATGTCATCATCTATTTCTAGCACAACAAAGTCAACCAGGAATATGAATTTCCCTACCTTTACTAACACATTCTCAACTATCCCCTTAGGGGAAATAATAACTTATCCACTAGTTGAATTGTCCTTTGTGTTAGCTTAGATTCCCTGATAATAAGCTTTTTGATCACATGGTAAGGCATTGCACTAATACTAGCCCCTAGATCTATTAGTGCCTTTTTTTTATTTCAAGATTGCCAATTAAACAAGGAGTATTAAAGCTACCGGGGTCTTGCAATTTTTTAGGCAACCTTCTTTGAAAAAATTTCAAAGACTTCTAAGACAAAGGTGTCATAGATATTTCCTCGAGCTTTCTCTTATTAGAGATAAGCTCTTTTAGAAATTTTACATACTTGAGCATTTGTGCGAGTGGCTCGGCAAATGGGATATTAATATGAAGTTGTTTAAAAAGTTCAAGGAACTTACTAAATTGGGCAACTAAGCTGTCCTTTTGTAGACATGCCAGATATGTCACCCTCGACTTGTACTCTTTGTCCAGCATTAGTGCTTGTGAAAGCTCCTCTTACTTGGTCTTCTCTTTCTCTTTCTCAACTTTAACCTCTACTTCCATATGCTGGGGTTCCTCAACTTTACCCCTTTCTTTCACCTCTTTCTCATTAACTCATCCATCTACCATTTTACCACTCCTTAGAGTGATAGCTTTTAGCTCTTCCCTCGAGTTTTCCTTGGTGTTGCTAGGTAATGCACCCGATGTTCTCTCACCTAGAAGCTTCATAATTTGCCCCAATTGATTTTCCAAATTTTGTAAAAAGGCTTGAGTGTTTCTATTGATAGCCTCTTGATTTTGGAATCTTGTGTCTGTTAATTAAATTAACTTATCCATCATCTCTTCCAAGCTTGATTTCTTAGAGGGAGGGGGTTATTGTTGATGCGTGGGAGGCCTTGGTAGAAATCTAGGCAGAGGAGTCCTTTGCTTGTTGTTAACTCTCCAAGAAAAGTTTGGGTGATTCCTTCACCTAAGGTTGAAAGTATTTGAATAGGGGTTTTTTTCTCCCTTTCCTCCCATATAGTTCACTTATTCATGAGACCCACTTGCACCCACCATATTATACTCTTAAAAGTGGTGGCTACCACCACAACTCTCATATACCATAGCTTATCACCGAGAGGTAACCCCAGTAAAGATGTCATATTGTTCACTTTATGAACATCGGGTGCGTATATTCTTAGAAGGTCTCTTTGAGGAGTAAGCCATTAGTAGTAGGATAAGGATATCTCTTCCACCAAGCCTCTTAACACATCCTGTGTTTTATGCATGAGAGCACCACTGACTGAAATCAAATTTTGCTTGTTGTTATACGTCAACCCAATAAGTGAATCTCTCCATTTGTTGCCAAAAAAGAATCCATGATGAGGGCACTTTAGCAACAAATCTTTAAACTGCTCCCATCCTTCATACAAGGGCTCTCCCTTCGATTGAGTAAAAGAGTAGATATCATTTCTTAGCTTGGCTGGTGGGAAATACTTCTCCAAAAATTCTTCTACCAATTATCCCTATGATTTGAAATGGCCTAATAGGAAGGACTTGACCCATTATTTTGGGGTTATCCTGAAGAGAGAAAGGGAATAACTGTAGCTTGATAGCATCCTTTGTTACACCTTTCATATTAAAAGTATCACATATTTCCACAAATTCTCAGAGATGAGTGTAAAGATTTTCGTGGGCCAAAGCACCATATTGGCAAGAGATTTATATCATTTGTATTATAGCTGGCTTGATCTCAAAGTTATTGGCATCCATACCCTATCTTCTAAATGGACCTCCAACATCAGTAAGATCCACTCATACAAAATCCTTCATTGTTCTCCCGATTAGAGCCCTAACACCTTGACTGTTTCCATTACCATTACCTTGCTCATTACTGGCTCTTTCTCTGACAGTGTTACATCATCTACTCCATTATTTCCCTCTATGTTGTTCCTTGGTACCTCTATGTCTTTAATCTCTACCATATCCTCAAGATCATCTTCGGGATTGACCGGAGGCAGTTCATCGCTAGCCAAAGGTAACTCCTGTTCGTGTCTCTCCCTTGTTAAAGTTCTTTCCAATTAAGGATTGTAGGGGAGTACGGCTGAGGAGTTAGCTTTGGTCATGCAAGGGTACCTATAACATAATAGAAAAGCAACTAACAATTAAATAAACAAAGAAAAAAAAAGGCTAAATCAATATCTTTGGATTTGATGCCAATATTTATTACAATTAAACCACACACAATCCCCAGCAACGGTGCCAAAAACTAGATGCGTTTTGACTGCAACGCCCACAAGTTCACGGGGGTCGTATCAAGTAGCTCAAGCACTAGCTCAATCACATAGACTATTGTCTTACTCACAAATAATTATCTCGATTAATGACTAAGACTAAATTAAACTTAAAACTTAAAATCACTAATTTGATAATTTAATGAAAATTAAACACAATGATGAGATTCAATGAGAGAAACGTCTACCTAGACTTCGACTCGTATTTGACTAACTTGCATAGGTAAATAATAACTCAATGAGCACTCAAGGCAAACAATAATTGGTTTTTAAAAAATAAGTATGTTTGAATGTTTATCAAGCAAGTAAACCCTTAACTTATAAGTAAAGGTTGGGAATCTCCTCTCATAACTAAACAATTAAGAAATGCATTAAGAACTTGTGAAATAAATATAAACCCTGGGCATCTATACATCTATCTTTAGAAAACATAACAAACCCAAATGATTTTGACTATTCAAAACCTTAACTTTTTATCATCATCAACAAGCATGTAATGAAGATGAAAAGTGCAGAAAATTTAAATCAAAATCAATACTTGAAGATGTTCATTGAGAAAAATAGTTGATTAATCCAATTAAATGTCAAATACTAATCTAATCTAGGTAGACTAAATGTGTTTAGGTAATAACTGCAACAAGATTACAACACAAAATAGAAGAGAAAGAGAAAAGAGTTAAGAAGCTCATGTGGATTTTTAACATCTACACCCAAACCCTAAATAGCCATATTAAATCTTGATAAAAACTTGATCTTGATCTTGAAATATCTTTGAAATCATAACTCTTAATGTGTTTTTCTCTCATAGGATTAGGAACTAAGAACTTTGAAACTTTCCAAAAGTCTCGTACATTCTGCAACTTTCTCGCTTTTATAAAGCTAAAAATCTGGGTCACGGGCAATCCTCACGGCTGTGAATATTGCACGTGAGTTTTACCTAAAAAATCCTTTGAGAAATAAAGAGTAGCAAAGTGGCCATCGGCACTTCTCACGCCCATAAAGACTGCCTGTGAGCCACTTCCTATTCACTGGACTGAATTTTCCTTTACATTCTAGGTCACAGGCACTCTTCATGCCCGTGAGCTCCTAGCTTCCTCCTTTATGCTATGTTTTAGCTCCTTTCGCGCCCCTTTTCCGATGTTTTTCTCCATTTAGGTCTGGATCGATGTCTAAGCAAATTAAAGCTGAAAGCATACTCAAATAAATAAATTAAATGTAATTGGATGAGCATAATGGCTAAGAAACGAAGCAAACACTAGGTATGATTGGCCAGTACCAATACCATAGACCAAGTTTGTCAGTTCTAATTAGATGCCTGAAGATTTACTTATCAGCTATGTGATATGACTCCTTTAGGTTAGATTGAACTTTTGCACCTGGACAAATGCTAAATCAGATGCCTAGTCTATTAGTTATTAGATATAAAAGGATTTGATTCGTTCTCTTCATATTTTAATATCTATGGATCCTCCAGGTTCATCCTTTTCAATTTTTGTTGAAGGACATATTGGAGCTTCAATGTTGTTGAGATTATCAAACTTTATCTTTTTGATAAACTTCTTAGTGTATTTGATCTAACAAATGACTATGTCATCAATCACCTGATTGATGTGCATCTGATAGATGACTATGCCATCAAACCTAAGAAGAATTTTATTTCTCCTTTAAGGCATATTTCAAACTCACCTTGCATATCTTTAGAAAATTGCTCACATAAAGAATCATTAGTAGAAAAAAGAAAATTTCATAGACATATATTTTGACAATGAGCATTTTATGGGAATGAGTTTTTAGAAAAGATAAGTATCAATTTTTGTTCTTAAAACAAAAGCCTTTTTAGAGTAATTATATAAGCCTTTCATAGCATGTCTTAGGAAGTTGATTTAGATCATAAAGAGCCTTTTGAAAGAATAAAGACAAGATTAGGCAACTGGAATCATAGAAATTATGTGGTTGTTCTATGTGTACCTTCTACTTAGGATAGCCATTTAGAGAAAGAAACTTTTTAATGTTAATTTAGCAGAAGGTAAATTCTCTTAAAACATGAAACAACACATAAAAGCCTAATGGCTTCTAATATAGCTATGAGAGAAATAGTTTCATTAAAATAGTACCTTTTTATTTATTTAACCTTTAGGTAACTAACCATTCTTTGTTCAGGTGACTATTCAATGTCATATAACTCATTTTTATATACCCATTTGGTTTTGATCATATAATATTCTTCATCTCTGGGGTACTAGCTTCCATACTTGACTTCTTTTCAGGCTGATTTAACTTCCTCTTTCATGGTAGCTCTAGTCATTCTTCTTGGTGATGGAAAGTCAAGTATGTTATGCCTTACATGATTTTTGAGATGTTTTTAGTCCTCTAGATTGATCAAATACCTGATGATCACAGTTGTCTAGCAATTGAGTATCAGTCCTTTGATGTTCACAGGCCTGATCTTCATCAGCTTTCTTCTCATAATCCAATCTAACATTTGGTCAACATCTATATCTAATTCATCATTTTTGCTTTTCTTATCAAGAAAGTGGTTAGTTTCATGTAGAATGTCAAAGAATATTCTTCCTTAATTGGTTAGTTACCTGATTCCTCAATCAGCAACCTGAACCACCAAGGAATCTATGCATGAAATATTTTAATTTTAAAAAATGATTTGTTTCATGCAAAGATGTTGAAAGCATTGATAATGGAAAAATATAACTCATTTATTTTTTATTTCTTGGCCATTATCCGAGTCCAATTACATTTAATGTGCTTATTTTATTATGGTTTTAACTTTTCTAGGTTTAAATGTCAATCTGGAGCTAAATAACCTAAAACATTAGATTTGTAGTGTAATTAGGGAAAAAAGGAGTAAGAAAACTCAAAGAAAGTAGCCACTGGCATGGTTCACGTGAGTAACCAGTGCCCATGAGCAAGAAAGAAGCTACTGGACCATGTTTACAAAGGCAAAATCACATAGCAAGAAACAAATGGCTCACGAGTCCTAGTCACAGTCGTGAAAAGGAGCCCTGACCACTTGTGAGCTTAATATTTCTTAAGGTTTTTCTTAGGGCATTCTCACAGGTAGTGGTTATGGTCGTGAGCAGGAGCCATAACCACACAAATTCCAGTAGTATAAGAGCTAGAATGCTATAGAAAGAAAGGGGACTTTTGATAGTTTTTCAAGTTCTTAGTTCCAAACCCTATCAGAGATAAATTCTTAAAAAAGCACATTAAGGGGAAAGATTTAAGGGAGATTTACACTTCAAGATAAAGTTTCAACCAAGATCCAACAAAGGGTATTTAGGGTTTGGGTATAGATGCTAAGAATCCATATGGGTTTCTTACCTCCTTTCTCTTTCTCTTTTAGTTTTATTGTAATATTGTTTTTATGAACTAAATACCTCTTGTCTACCTAGATTAGACAAGTATTTGATATTTGTATGGATTAATCAACTTTTATACTCAATGAATGTTTAGGGTTTTCTTCAAGCAATGATTTTGATTTACAATTTCTGCCCTTTTCAACTTCAATGCATGCTTGTTGATGATTATTATTACCTAATCTTTACTAGAGATAGAAAGTTTAGGTTTTGAACACTTTAAATCATTTGGGTATTCTATGCTTGCTAGATATAGAAGTATAGATTCATAGAGTTTATGTTTGTTTCACATGATTCTTAATGCTTTTCTTATTTGATTTGTTGTGAGAAGAAATTTCCTTCCTTTACTTTGGAATTAGGGGTATTATTTCGTGAGAAAGGATTAAAACCTACTTTGTACGTGAAAACTCACTTGATGTATGCCTTAAATTCTCATTAGGTTGTTGATTGTTTATACAATATACTTAAATATGAGTCAAAGTCTAGGTATATGCTTTTCTTCTTGAATTTCATGCATGAGGAGTTCGCTTTGGTCATGCAAGTGTACCTGAAACACAATAGAAAGGAAACTAACAATTAAATAAACAATGAAAATAAAAGGCTAAATCAATAGCTTTGGCTTTGTTTCAATTGTTTATTGTATTTAATCAACACTCGATCCCTGGCAACGACGCCAAAAACTAGAAGCATTCCGATCGCAACACTTCTATGTGCACAAGGTCTTAACAAGTAGTAAAACTGATGAGTACTAAATCGTTCTCCCAAAGGATTATAGAGGTTTAATCGCTCAAGCACTAGCTCAATCGCGTAGACTATTGCAGAGCTCATAAATAATTATCGCTATTAATGACTAAGACTAAATTGGACTTAAAACGTAAAATGACTAATTTGACAATTTAATGAAAATTAGGCATAAGGATGAGATTCAAAGAGAGAAACATATACCTAGACTTTGACTTGTATTTGACTAACTTTCACGAGTAAACAACAACACAATGAGAATTCAAGGCAAACAACAAGTTGATTTTTACAAATAAGTAGGTTTTAATCTTTCTCAAGCATGCAAACCCCTATTTCTAAAGTAAAGGTTAGGACTCTCTTTTCACAATCAATCAATTAAGAAAAGCGTTAAGAACTTATGAAATAAACATAAACCTTAGGCATGTATACATCTATCTCTAGCAAGTATAGTGAACCCAAATGATTTTGAGTGTTTAAAACCTAAACTTTCTATCTCTAGTAAAGCATAGGTAATAATAATCATCAACAAGCATGCATTAAAGATGACAAGTGCAAAAAATTTAAATTAAAATCAATACTTAAGGAAAACCCTAAATGTTCATTGAGTAAAATAGTTGATTAATCTATACAAATGTCAAATACTCATTTAATCTTAGTAAACTAAATGAGTTTAGTTCATTACTACAACAAGATTACAACACAAAATAGAAGAGAAAGAGAAAAGAGTTATGAAACCCATATGGATTCTTAACATCTATACCCAAACCCTAATTATCCTTGTTGAATCTTGATGAAAACTTGATCTTGATCTTGAAATCTCTCTCATATCTTTACTTTTGATGTGTTTTTCTTATGAAGTTGGCTCTCATATGGTTAGGAACTAAGAACTTGGAAAACTATCCAAAAGTCCCCTACTTTCTGTAACTTTCTAGCATTTATAGTTTTGGAAAATTGGGGCCATGATAATTCTCATGACATTGAATACTGCACGTGAGTTTTGCCTTGAAAAGCCCTTGAGAAAAAATGAGCAGCAAGGTGGTCACTGGTACTTCTCACATCCGTGAAGACTTCCCGTAAGCCACTTCCTGCTCACTAGACTGAATTTAACTTTTCACTCTAAGTCACGGGCACTCTTCATGCCCATGACCACTGCCTATGAGCTCCTAGACTCCTTCTTTATGCTCTATTTTAGTTCCATTCATGCCCTTTTTTTTTAATGTTTTCCTCCATTTAGCTTTAGATCTATGTCTAAGTAAATGGAAGCTGAAAGCATACTCAAACAAACAATTTTAATGCAATTGGATTTATATAATGGCTAAGAAATGAAGAAAACACTAGGTATAATTAGGCATTATCAATACTATAGACCAAGATTGTATGTTCCAATTAGATTCTTTCATATTTACTTTTCAGCTATATGATATGAATACTTTAGGTCTGTTTGAACTCTTATACCTAGTTAGATGCTAAATCAGATGCCTAGTCTATTAGTTATTAGATATAAAATGATCCAATCTATTATCTTCATAGTTTGATAACTATTGATCCTCCATGCTCATCCTTTTCAAGTTTTGTTGAGGGACTTATTAGAGATTCAATGCTATTAAGATTATCAAACTTTAACATTTTGATCAACTTCTTGGTGTATTTGATCTAACAGATGACTATGTCATCAGTCTTCTGGTTGATGTGCATCTGATAGATGACTCTTCCATCACACCTAAGAAGAAGTTTAGTTCTTTCTTGAGGCTTATTTCAAACTCACCCTACATATCTTTAAAAAATTACTCACACAAAGAATCATTAGTAAAAAAAGAAAATTTCATATATTTATATTTTCACAATGAGCATGAGTTTTTAGAAATGATAAGTATCAATTTTTGTTCTTAAAACAACAACCTTTTTAAGTCATTCAAAACATGTCTTAGGAAGTTGATTTAGACCATAAAGAACATTTTGAAAGACTGAAGACATGATTAAGCAACTGGGAACATAGAAATTATGAGGTTATTCTAAGTTTAGCTTTTACTTAGGATATCCATTTAGAGAAAGGCATTTTTTAGGTCAACTTAGCAGAAGTTAAAAGCTCTTAAAATGTGAAACAGCACACTGAAGCCTAATGGCTTCTAATATAGCAATGGGAGAAAGAGTTTCATCAAAATAGTACCTTTTTATTGATTGAACCTTTGGGCAACTAACCATTCTTTGTTCAGTTGACTATTTAATGCTGATCTAACTAATTTTTATGTACCCATTTGGTTTTGATCATAGACTATTCTTCAACTTGAGGGTACTAGATTCCATACTTGACTTCTTTTCAGACTGATTTAGCTTCCTCTTTCATAGTAGCTCTAGTCATTCTTCTTTATAATGGAGAGTTAAGTATGTTATGCCTTACATGGTTTTTGAGATTTCCCCAATCCTCTAGATAGATCAGATACTTTATGATCACAATTTTTTATAAATTGAGAATTAGTCCTTTGATGCTTAGGGGTCTGATCTTCATCAGCTTTCTTCTCATAATCCAATCTAATATTTTGGTCAATATCTAAATCAAATTCATTAATTTTTCTTTTCTTATCAAGAAAGTGGTTAGTTTCATATAGAATGTCAAAGAATATTCTTCCTTTATTGGCCAGTTGCCTAATTCCTTAATCAATGACCTGAACTAATAAGGAATCTCTGCAAAAAAGATTTTAATTTTCAAAAATGTTTTATTTCATGAAAAGATTTTGGAATCACTGATAATGGCCAAATATAACTCATTTTTACTTCATTTCTCCTTCATTATTCGAGTCAAACTGTAATTAATGTGCTTGTTTTATTATGGTTTCTGCTTTTCTTGGTATAAATGTCAATCTAGAGTTAAATAGCTTTAAAATTTGTATTTGTAATGTAATTAGGGAAAAAAGGAGCAATAAAACTTAAAGAAAGCAGTCACTGGCGGTGCTCACAGGCGTGACCAATGCCCATGAATAAGAAAGAAGCTATTAGACCAAGTATGCAAAGTAAAAAATCTCATAGTAAAAAGTAGATGGATCACGAGTCCTGGTCATGACCGTGAGAAGGATCCATGAGCACCTATGAGCTTACTATTTCTCAAGGTTTTTCTTAAGGCATTCTCATGGGTAGTGGCCACGGTCATGAGCAGTAGTTATGACAACACAAATTCCAATAGTATAAAAGCCAGAATGCAGTAGAAAAAATGGGGACTTTTGAAAGTTTTTCAAGTTCTTAGTTCAAAACCCAACCAGAGCTAAATTCTTGATAGAAACACATCAAGGAGCAAGATTTAAGGGAGATTTACACTTTTGGATCAAGTTTCTACCAAGATTCAACAAAAGGTATTTAGGGTTTGGGTATAGATGCTAAGAATCAATATGGGTTTCTTACCTCCTTTCTCTTTCTCTTTTATTTTCTATTGTAATCTTGTCATTATGAACTAAATACCTCTTATCTACCTTGATTAGACAAGTATTTGACATTTGTATGGATTAATCAACTTTTATACTCAATGACTGTTTAGGGTTTTCTTCAAGTAATGATTTTGATTTACAATTTTTGCACTTTTCATCTTTAATGCATGCTTGTTGATGATTTATGTTGCCTAATCTTTGCTAGAGATGGAAAGGTTAACACTTTAAATCATTTGGGTTTGCTAAAGATTATGTTTATTCACATGATTCTTAATGCATTTCCTATATGATTGGTTGTGAGAAGAGATTCCCTTCCTTTACTTAGGAATTAGGGGTATGATTTCTTGAGAAAGGATTAAAACCTAGTTTGTATATGAAAACTCACTTGAATTATGCCTTAAATTCTCATTAGGTTATTGATTATCTATGCAATTTAGTTAAATACAAGTCGAAGTCTAGGTAGATGTTTCTCTTCTTGGATTTCATGCTTGAGAAGTTAGCTCTCATCATTCAAGGATACCTGAAACACAATAAAAAGGCACCTAACAATTATGTAAACAAGGAAAATAAAAGGCTAAATAAATAGCTTTGGCCTTTATGACAATGTTTATTATTTGTAATCCACACACAATCCCCGACAATAGCACCATAAAGTAGATGTGTTTCGACCACAACACCTGCACGTGCACGAGGTTGTATCAAGTAGTAAAATCGATGTATGCTAGTATCGTTCTCCCAAAGGATTGTGGAGGTTTAATCGCTCAAGCACTAGTTCAATCATGTTGACTATTGTCTAGCTCACAAATAATTGTCTCAATTAATGACTAAGACTAAATTAAACTTAAATCTTAAAATGACTAATTTAACAATTTAATGAAAATTCAACACAAGGATGAGATTGAATGAGAGACATGTCTATCTAGACTTCGACTCTTATTTGACTAACTTGCATAGGTAAACAATAACTCAAAGAGAATTTAAGGCAAACAATAAATGGGTTTTCACAAATAAGCAGGTTTGAAACTTTCTTAAGTAAGCAAACCCTTATTTCCTAAGTAAAGATTGGGAATCTTTTCTCACAACTAATCAATTAAGAAAAGGATTAAGAACTTGTGGAAGCCCTAGGTATCTATATATCTATCTCTAGTAAGTATAGCAAACCCAAATGATTTTGAGTGTTCAAATCCTTAAAGTTCTCTCTAGCAAAGCATAGGTTACAATAATCATAAACAATCATGCATTGAAGATGGAAAGTGCAGAAAATTTAAATCAAAATCAACACTTGATGAACTAAATATTCATTGAGAAAAATAGTTGATTAATCCATGCAAATTTCAAATACTCATCTAATATAGGTAGACTAAATGAGTTTAGTTCATAACTATAACAAGATTACAACACAAAATATAAGAGAAATAGAAAAGAGTTAAGAAACCCATAGAGATTCTTAACATCTATACCTAAACCCTAAATACCCTTATTGAACTTGATGAAACCTTGATCTTGATCCTGAAGTCTCTCTCAAATCTTGACTCTTGGTGTGTTTTTCTCTAAAAATTGGTTCTCCTAGGATTAGGAATAAAGAACTTTGAAAACTGTCGAAAAGACCCATACTTTCTATAACTTTCTAGCTTTTATAGTATGGGGAAATTAGGATCACGGGTAATCCTCATAGCTATGAATACTTCCCGTGAGTTTTTCTTTGAATAGCCCTTGATAAATATTGAGTAGAAAGGTGGTCATGGACATTTCTCACACCTGTGAAGACTGTCTATAAGCCACTTCCTTTGCCTTTACACTCTGGGTCACGGGCAACTTCAAGCTCATGACCACTACCTGTGAGCTTCTAGAGTCCTCCTTTATGTTATGTTTTATCTCCATTCGTACCCCTTTTTTGATGTTTTGCTCCATTTAGCTTTGGATCGATGTCTAACCAAATAGAAGCTAATAGCATACTCAAGAAAATAAATTAAATTCAATTGGATTAGGATAATGGCCATGAAATGAAGCGAACACTAGGTGTAATTGGCCATTATCAATAACATTGACCAAGATTTTATGTTCTATTTAAATGCCAAAAGATTTACTTATCAACTATATGATATGACTTCTTTAGGTCTATTTGAACTCTTGCATATGGACAGTGGCTAAATTAGATGCTTGGTTTATTCACTATTAGATATAGAATGATCTGATCCATTCTTTTTATATTTTCATATCTATTGATCCTCCAGGTTCATCCTTTTCAAGTTTTGTTCAAGGACTTATTAGAGCTTAAATGCTATTGATATTATCAAACTTTAACTTTTTGATCAATTTCTTGGTGTATTTGATCTAATACATGACTATGTCATCAGTTACCTGGTTGATGTGCATCTGACAAATGATTATGCCATCACACCTAAGAAGAAAATTAGTTCTCCCTTGAGGCTTATTTCAAACTCACCTTGCATATCTTCAAAAAATTGCTCACACAAAGAATCATTAATAGAAAAAAGAAAATTTCATCTACATATATTTTCACAATGAGCATTTTAAAGGCATGAGTTTTTAGAAATGATAAGTATCAATTTTTATTCTTAAAACAAAAGCCTTTTTAGAGAAGCAGTTATATAAGCCTTTCAAAACTTATCTTAGGAAGTTGATTTAGATCATAAAAAGCTTTTTGAAAGATTGAATACATGATTAGGAAACTGGGATCATAGAAATTCGAAGGGTGTTCTAAGTGTACCTTCTACTTAGGATAGCCATTTAGAGAAAGGAACTTTTTACATCAACTTAGCAGAAGTTAAAAGCACTTAAAACATAAAACAACACACAGAAGCCTAATGGCTTTTAATATAGCTATGGGAGAAAGAGTTTCATTGAAATGGTACCTTTTTATTGATTAAACCTTTGGGCAACTAACCATTCTTTATTCTGGTGACTATTCAATGCTAATCTAACTCATTTTATGTACCCATTTGGTTTTGATCATAGACTATTCTTTATCTCTAAGGTATTAGCTTCCATACTTGACTTCTTTTCAAGCTGATTTAACTTCCTCTTTCATGGTAGCTCTAATCATTCTTCTTTGTGATGGAAAGTGAAGTATCTTATGCTTTGCATGGTCTTTGAGATGTCTCCAGTACTCTAGATAGATTAAATACCTAATGATCACATTTGTCTAACAATTGAGTATCAGTCCTTTGATGTTCACGGGCCTAATCTTCATCATCTTTCTTCTCATAATCCAATCTAACATTTTGGTTTATATCTACATATAATTCATCTATTTTTCTTTTCTTATTAAGAAAGTGGTAAGTTTCATATAGAATGTCAAAGAATATTCTTCCTTAACTGTTAAGTTTCATGATTCCTGAATCAGTGACCTGAACCACTAAGGATTCTATGCATGAAAGATTTTGATTTTAAAAAGTGATTTATTTCATACAAAGATGTTGAAAACACTAATAATGGCCAAATATACCTATTTTTACCTCATATCTTAGCCATTATCTGAGTCCAATTGCATTTACTGTGTTTGTTTTATTGTGGTTTCAGAATTTCTAGGTTTAAACGTCAATCTAGAGATAAATAACATAAAACATAGGATTTCTAGTGCAATTAGGGAAAAAAGGAGAAAGAAAACTCAAAGGAAGCAGTAACTGGCAGTGCTTGCAGGCGTGACCAATGCTCGTGAGCAAGAAAGAAGCTATTGGACCAAGTATGCAAAGGCAATAATTAGATGGCTCATGGGTCCTGGTCATAGTTGTGGGAAGGAGCCATGACCACTAGTGAGCTTATTCTTTCTCAAGGTTTTTCTTAGGGAATTCTCACAAATAGTGGTCGTCGCCACGAGCAGGAACCATGAACACGCAAATTCTAGCAGTATAAAAGCTAGAATGATGCAGAAAAAGGAGATTTTTGACATTTTTTCATGTTCTTGGTTCCAAACCCTAGAAGAGCTAAACTCTTGAGAAAAACACATTAAGGAGCAAGATTTAAGGGATATTTACACTTTAAGATCAAGTTTCAACCAAGGCTATTTAGGGTTTGAGTATAGATACTAAGAATCCATATGGGTTTCTTACCTCCTTTCTCTTTCTCTTTTATTTCTGTTGTAATCTTGTTATTATGAACGAAATACCTCTTCTCTATCTACATTAGACAAGTATTTGAAATTTGAATGGATTAATCAACTTTTATACTTAATGAATGTTTAGGGTATTCTATAAGTAATGATTTTGATTTATAATTTATTTACTTTTCATCTTCAATGCATGTTTGTTGATGATTATTATTGCCTAATCTTTGCTAAAGATATAACATTTAGGTTTAGAACACTTTAAATCATTTGGGTTTTATATGCTTGATAGAGATAAAAGTATAAACTTCTAGAGTTTATGTTTATTTCACATGATTCTTAATGCTTTTCCAATTTGATTGGTTGTGAGAAGAGATTCCTTTCCCTTCCTTTACCTAGGAATTAGGGGTATGATTTCTTGTGAAAAGATTAAAACCTAGTTTGTATATGAAAACTCACTTACTGTAATTGCCTTAAATTCTCATTGGGTTGTTGATTCTCTCTACAATTTAGATAAATACGAGTCGAAGTCTTGGTAGACACTTATCTTCTTAAATTTCATGCTTGAGGAGTTAAATCTTATCATGCAAGGGTACCTGAAACACAACAGAAAGGCAACTAACAATTAAGTTAACAAAGAAAACAAAAGGCTAAATCAATAGCTTTGGCTTTGTTGCCAATTTTTTATTGTATTTAATCCACACACAATCCCTGGAAATGGCATCAAAAACTATCTGTGTTCATACTGCAACACTTATAAGTGCACAAGGTCCTAACAAGTAGTAAAATCAATGAGTGCCGATATTGTTCTCCCAAGGGATTGTATAGGTTTAATTTCTCAAGCACTAGCACAATCGAGTAGACTATTGTCTAGCTTACAAATATTTATCTCGATTAATGACTAAGACTAAATTAAACATAAATCTTAAAATAACTAATTTAATGAAAATTAAAGGTACAAGAATGAGATTCAATTAGAGAAATGTCTACCTAGACTTTGAGTGGTATTTGACTAACTTACATGGGTAAACAACAACTTAATAAGCATTCAAGGAAAACAATAAGCAGGTTTCCACAAGTAATTAGGTTTGAATCTTTTAGAAGTAAGCGAACCCATAATTCCTAAGTAAAGGTTGGGAATCTCTTCTCACAACCAATCAATTAAGAAAAGCATTAATAACTTATAAAATAAATATAAACCCTAGGAATCTATACATCTATCTCTAGCAAGTATAGAAAGCCCAAATAATTTTGAGTGTTCAAAATCTAAACTTTCAATCTCTAGCAAAGCATAGGTAACAATAACCATCAACAAGCATTCATTGAGGATGAAAAGTGTAAAAAATTTAAATCAAAATCAATACTTGAAGAAAACCCTAAATGTTCATTATACAAAATAGTTGATTAATCCTTACAAATGTTAAACACTCATTTAATCTAGGTAGATTCATAACTAAAACAAGATTACAACACAAAATAAAAGAGAAGGAGAAAAGAGTTTAGAAACCCATGTGGATTCTTAACATCTACACCTAAACCCTAAATACACTTGTTGAATCCTATTGAAAACTTGATCTTGATCTTGTAATCTCTCTCAAATCTTGACTCTTGATGTGTTTTTCTCAAGAAATTTGATCTCATAGGGTTAGGAAATAAAAACATTGAAAACTATCCAAAAGTCCACTACTTTCTGCAACTTTCTGGCTTTTATAGTGCTCAAAAATTGGAGTCATGAACAATCCTCACGGTCGTTAATACTTCCCATTAGTTTTTCCTTGAAAAGCCCTTGAGAAATAATGAGTAGCAAGGTGGTCACGAGCACTTCTCATGCCCGTCAGCCACTTCCTACTTAATGGACTAAATTTTCCTTTGCACTCTGGGTCATGGGGACTCTTCACGCCTATGACCACAGCCCATGAGCTACTAGACTCCTCCTTTATGCTCTATTTTAGCTCCATTTGTGCCCTTTTTCGGATGTTTTTCTCCATTTATCTCTAGATCGATGTCTAAGAAAATAGAAGCAGAAAGCATACTCAAACAAACAAATTAAATGCAATTTTATTAGGATAATGGCTAAGAAATGAAGTAAACACTAGGTATAATTGGCCACTATCAATACCATAGACCAAGATTATATGTTCCAATCAGACGTTAGAAGATTTATTTATCAACTATATCATATGACTGCTTTAGGTCATTTTGAACTCTTGCACCTTGACATATGCTAATCAGATGGCTAGTCTATTACCAGTTAGATATAGAAGGATCCGATCCATTCTCTTAATATTTTGATATATATTGATCCACTAGGTTCATCCTTTTCAAGCTTTGTTAAAGGACTTATTGGAGCTTTAATGCTATTGATATTATCATACTTTAACTTTTTTATTAACTTCTTAGTGTATTTGATCTAACAGATGACTATATCATCAATCACTTGGTTGATGTGCATCAAACAGATGACTATGCTATCACACCTAAAAAAAAGTTCAATTCTCCTTTGAGGCTTATTTCAAACACACCCTGCATATTTTTAGAAAATTGCTCACATAAAGAATCATTAGTAGAAAAAAGAAAATTTCATCTACATATATTTTCACAATGAGTATTTTATGGGCATGAATTTTTAGAAAAGATAAGTATCAATTTTTGTTCTTAAAACAAAAGCCTTTTTAGAGAAGAAGTTATATAAATCTTTCGTAACATGCCTTAGGAAGTTGATTTAGATCATAAAGTGCTTTTTGAAATATTAAAGACATGATTAGGCAACTGGGATCTTAGAAAATAGATGGTTGTTCTAAATGCACCTTCTACTTAGGATAGCCATTTAGAGAAATAAACTTTTTAGGTCAATTTAGTAGTTGGTAAAAGCTCTTAAAACATGAAACAACACACAAAAGCCTAATGGCTTCTAATATAGTTATGGGAGAAAGAGTTTCATCGAAATAGTATCTTTTTATTGATTCAACATTTGGGAAACTAACCAATCTTTATTTAGGTGACTATTCAATGCTCATGTAACTCAATTTTATATATATATTAGGTTTTGATCATAAACTATTCTTCAGCTCTAGGGTACTAGCTTCCATACTTAATTTATTTTCAAACTGGTTTAAGTTCCTCTTTCATGGTAGCTCTAGTCATTCTTCTTTGTGATGGAGTGTCATGTATGTTATGCCTTGCATAGTCTTTGAGATGTCTCCAGTCCTCTAGATTGATTAGATACCTGATGATCATAGTTGTCTAGTAATTGAGTATCAGTCCTTTGATGTTCAAGGGCCTGATCTTCATCAACTTTCTTCTCATAATCCAATTTAACATTTTGGTTGATATCTACATCTAATTCATCAAAAAAGTGATAAGTTTCATGTAGAATGTCAAATAATATTCTTCCTTGACTGGTAAGTTTCCTGATTCCTCAATCAACAACTTGAACCACTAAGGATTCTATGCATGAAAGATTTTGATTTTAAAAAATGATTTATTTCATGTAAAGATGTTGAAAGAATTGATAATGGCCAAATATAACTATTTTTTACTTCGTTTCTTGGCCATTATTCGAGTCTAATTGCATTTAATGTGTTTGTTTTTTTGTGGTTTTAAAATTTCTAGGTTTAAACGTCAATATATAGCTAAATAACATAAAACATTGGATTTGTAGTGCAATTAGGGAAAAAATAGTGAAAGAAAACTCAAAGGAAGCAGTCGCTGGTAGTGCTCATGGGTGTGACCAGTGCTCGTGAGCAAGAAAGAAGTTACTGGGCCAAGTATGCTAAGGCAAGAAGTAAATGGCTCACGAGTACTGGTCATGACCGTGAGAAGGAGCCATGACCACTAGTGGATTTATTATTTCTCAAGGTTTTTCCCTGGGCATGCTCATGAATAGTCATCACGGATGTGAGCAGGAGCCATGACCATGTAAATTCAAGTTGTATAAAAACCAGAATGTTGTAAAGAAAAGGTGGACCTTAGACAGTTTTTCAAGTTCTTGGTTCTAAACTCTAGTAGAGCTAAATTCTTGAGAAAAACACATTAAGGAGCAAGATTTAATGGAGATTTACACTTCAAGATCAAGTTTTAACAATGATTCAGCTAAGGGTTTTTAAGGTTTGGGTATAAATCATAAAAACCCATAGGGGTTTCTTACGTCCTTTCTCTTTTATTTTATGTTGTAATCTTATCATTATGAACTAAATACCTCTCATCTACCTAGATTAGACAAGTGTTTGACATTTGTATGGATTAATCAACTTTTATACTCAATGAATGTTTAGGGTTTTCTTCAAGTAATGATTTTGATTTTCAATTTCTGCACTTTTCATCTTTAATCCATGCTTGTTGATGATTATTGTTGCCTAATATTTGCTAGAGATAGAAAGTTTAGGTTTTGAACACTTTAAATCATTTAGGTTTGCTATGCTTACTAAAGATAAAAGTATAGACTCCTAAAGATTATGTTTATTTCACAAGATTCTTAATACCTTTCCAATTTGATTAGTCGTGAGAAGAGATTCCCTTTCATTACTTAGGAATTAGGGGTATGATTTCTTGAGAAATGATTAAAACCTAGTTTGTATGTGAAAACTCACTTATTGTATGTCTTAAAATGTCATTGGGTTATTAATTGTCTATGCAATTTAGTTAAATACGAATCGAAGTCTAGGTCGACACTTCTCTTCTTGAATTTCATCCTTGTGTTTGTTTTTCATATTAAATTGACAAATTGTTTAGTTTAAGTTTAAAGTTTATGTTTTTAGTTATTCATCAAAATAATTTATTATGAGCTAAGCAATAGTCCATGATATTGAACCCTTATAATCCTTTGGGAGAATGATATAGGGACTCATTGGTTGTTTTACTTGGTACGACTACGTGTACTTGAGGGTGTATAGTGATGAGCGTGCATCAAGTTTTGGCGCTATTGCTATAGACACTTATGCTTAATATTTGTGATATAATAGTGACTACAGATGTGGTCTTTATGTTTATATTTTCTTCTTTTCTTCTATTTTTGTTTGCTTTTTCTATTTTACCTTTTTGTTTGTTTTAAGTTTTTATTTTTAGAAAAATTTTTCTATGGATTATTGGTACTATCAACAAAGGAGTTCCTACCCAAATAAAGAATGGGGATATCTAGGAAGTCATTATTACAACAATGGACTCATATATCAAGATGATTTCCCAAATGGATATGAATAGGGAGACAATAGAGGTCATCTCTCGAGCTTGCAGTGGAAAGATTTGTGGAGTCAATGGAGACTTGGGGGAAGGATTTGCTAAAAATCTTTATTTTAAGATCAACCATCTTTTGATGGGAATAGAATTTCCCCATAAACTTATTGTAGACCTTGTCATAAGTTGTTAGGGAATTTGGAGAGAAGGTAATGAGTCATGTCTTAACGGCATACTTGAGGGTAAAAGGATAACACTTCATCTTAAGATGATCTTTAGTCAGACCCTATAATATGATGGTCTGAATGATGGAGTAGAAATCCCTTATGAAGTTGAAGGGATCCTCATTAGACACACCATAGAATGATGACAAAATATTATACCAAATCATCTTAAGTTTAAAATTTCTAGATGTCATGTCTAAGCGGATGTAGGGGGTTGCTATGTTTATGACCGGCTTAGCAAACTCCTTCATAAATCTCCATTAATCCCACATGTTTCTAGGAAGAACAACTATTTGGTCTTTGTGGCCTTGATTTTCCATATATACTTCATCTTCATCCCCCTGATCTTTAGGTGGGATGTCAATGGTTGCTAAATTTGTCATGTTGTCCACCCTTCTATGCTCTACTCTAATCCTGTAAACATTATCAATATAAGGAAAAATCTCTCCATTAGATCTTCTTCCGTGCATGAAATTCAAAAAAGCAATAAAAGTAGAAAAGCAACAAACTAAAATAAGTAATCACAAAGAAATAAATAAATAATACATTGCAAGTTCCTCGTCAACGATGCCAAAAACTTGCTCACTATAAAATATACTGACCGAGAGAGATCACAAGTATATGGACTATCATAGTATAAAATCAGCAACTAAGGTCATATCCCTTATGGAACTTGAATTTGCTTTCTTTTTATTTCAGGTTTGCAATAAATGTAAAAGAGAAATGGTTTGAAAATGAGAAATAACAATTAAACTAAAAATAGAGAAAATAAAAGATAAGATTAATGCAATAGATAAGAATGTCTAGATACTTACAATCGATAAGTCATTCGTCTATAAACTTTGAGATCCAGGTCAATCAATTATGCCAAAATGATTCAATTCTCAATACAATCATTCACTAGAACTTATCTTATTAGTTATTGCATTTATAGAAATAATCTAGTGAAAACATGAATCAACAATCAAATTAAATCCTAAAACTTATATCTCTAATTCATTTTATAATCCTAATTGAATGAGTTTCGTGTTTGGATTTCAACTCTCATTCACCCAAACCCTTAATCAAACAAATTGGTGATAAGAAAAATTGTTCATAATCATTTAAGCAAAAGCATGGCATAATCAAAAGACCCAAACAACATTGTTCATATCATAACTATCTCATACAAATCCCTAGAAAAAGGGAATTTAACTCATAATAAAAGAACTCATCGACAAATTATCATTAATCATCAAAGGAATCATGTTTAATCTCTTAATACAATAACTAAATGAAAAATTGAATAAGTAAGTTGAGAAATTAAAGCTTAAAGAGAATTACTGAAAATTCATCAATCTCTTGAAGCATTACACCTCAAAATCCTTACAAGTCAAAATCAATGAATAAAAACTAAAAATATAAACAAATCTAGTGGAAATCTTTAAGAAACATTGTCCCAAACCCTAAAAGAGATAAAAATATAGTTCTAAATCTGTTTTCTAGTACAAAATAATCTAAAAATAAAGAAAAGTCATGATATATACTGTCAGACTCGGCTGGTTTGCATAACCTAACTTGATGTGCATAGCCCCGTGCAAACCCTTTAAGCACATACAAATACTAAAAATCACCTCAGAGAAACATGCGACTTATTACCATCTACAAACCAAAATACTATTTTACATGGCTCATGTAGACACTGAAATTAAGGGTAGAGATGCGCACGGCTGGGAATTCATATGCACAGGCAAAACACTATTTCGTACGACCCGTGCATATGATTTGGTTCTTAAAACCTCCAAAATTACTCCTTTGAACTTTGCTCGCTCGAGAATCTCATATTTTTCTCTAAAAACATTAATTTTTCATAGATTCATGTATTTTACTGAGATTCACTTAAACAAGCATATTAAATGCAATTTTTAGAAATAAATGCACCCAAATATGGAGGGAAAATATAAAAAATTACGCCTAGAACAACTCGCTCACACTTAAGCCTTTGTTTGTCCTCAAGTGAAATAGAACCTAAAAAATGCATTGATAAATAAACTCTCTCAATCAAGTCACATGAAATCGAATTTTCAATAATTATTCAAATAGATCAAAGTCAAAATTCTCTTGGTTAACTAACGAAACTTCAAACTCATAAATCAGTTTCAAAAATATCAATGACATTATAACATCCCTAAATATCAAAATTAAAGTTAAATAATTAAGCACACTTCTTCAATGATACATTATTCTTCTCTCTCTCTCTGTCTCTCTCTCTCTCTCTCTCTCTCTCTCTCTTACTTCAAGGAGCTTGACTTAACTGACTATGTCACTAGCTTTTTGAGGCGAAGGTAAAAAATTTATGGTGTCGACCTTCGTTTACTCAACTAGTCTCAAAATATCATCTTCGTTACAAGGTTGAGAAAAAGAAAGGGTTTGCAATACATATTTTAAGAAAAAGAAATTCATACCTAAAGTGCTTTTAAAATGCAATTATTGTAAATTCCATTGTCGTACACCTCGAACTTGTCCTATTAGGCTTAGGAGGCCATATACCATTAGGAAGGTATGGATTCCTAAGGATTCCAAGGATATTCCTAAAGGTAAATGGGTTTCAAGTGGAACTAATAAGAATGGACTGAAGATAAAGTGGGTACCATCTAATGATGGAGGACTTGCTTTCTTGTAGTCTATCATAAATTCAAAGTAAGAAAAATGAGTGATAAATAGTTGGTGCTCCAATCACATAACTAAAGATAAGAAGAAGTTCCTTAAGCTTGAAGAGAAGAATGTAGGTAATGTAAGCTTTGGTGACAACTCCAAATGTAAGATTTGTGGAGTTGGCAATATAGGTAATGATGATTTCTCTATTGCTAAAGTTATTTTGTGTATAATTTAAGGCATAATTTTCCTAGTTTTAGTAAGTTATGTGATACGGGTTATATAGTTTGTTTTTATTCTCTCACTTGTGAAGTCATTGACATCAAAACCAACAAAATTATTCTTGTTGGGTACTGCAAAGGAAATGTGTACTTGGTGGACTTTAACAATCAAGAAACTAGGGATCTTTGTTTATTTTCCTCAAAGGATGAGGATCCTACTTTATGGCATAGGAGACTAGGCCATGCAAGTATGGATGTTCTATCCAAACTTTCTAGATTTGGCATAAGGTTTGCCCAAAATCATTTTAAAAAAAATGAAAGTTTTTGTGATGCATGTGCTAAGGGAAAGTGCTCTAAAAGTTATTTTAAACCTAAAAATATGATTTCAACATCTAGACCATTGCAACTTTTGCATCTTGATTTGTTTGGTCAAACATTTAGCCTTGTTGGTAAACATAATTATTTGGTGATTGTTGATGATTACTCACATTTTACATAGGTGTTATTTCATGCAAATAAGAGTGACGCATTTGGTGCATTCATGCCATTAGAAAAATCTTTACAAAATAAAAAAAGTTATGCCATTACATGCATTCGAAGTTATCACGGTAGCGAATTTGAAAATTCTAATTTTGATAAATTTTTCATTAAGTATCACATTAAGCATAATTTTTCCACACCTAGGAATCCTCAACAAAATGGTGTTGTTGAGAGGAGGAATAGATCATTAGTAGAAATGGCTAGGACCATGCTTTATGAAAAATGATTTGCCTAAATATTTTTGGGTCGAAGCCATGAACACTTTATGTTACATAATAAATAGGGCTATGATTAGACCTATACTAAAAAGACTCCATATGAGCTATGGAAAGGTAAAAGCCCAACATTTTATACTTTTATGCATTTGGTTGAAGTGTTACGTGCATAACAGTGGCAAGGATAACTTGGGAAAATTTGATGCTAAATTAGATGAATCAATTTATTTTGGTTATTCAAACCATTCTAAGGCTTATATGGTCTTCAATAAGAGAGACCTCTTAGTTGAAGAATCCATTTATGTTATATTTGATGAATTTACTCTAAGTGTATAGCAAGGAATGATGATAATATATAAGCTATTGAGGATATGGTAGGAGACTTAACCTTAGAGGAGAAAAGGCATGAGCAATTAAAGCCTAGTGAAGAGTCAATGAGCCAAAAGGATGTGTTACCTATAAATGAGGAAGTGGAGGGAAATCAAATGTAGATATGGAGATTCAAGCCATTTCTCATCAAAGGGAGACTCAACATCCAAGGGTAAGGAATGAAGTGAAGAAAACTCAAATTATTAGTAATCCTACATATGCAGTAAGGATAAGATCCTAAATCTACAATAATTGTGAGTATGTGGCTTTCTTATCCTTGGTGGAACCCAAATGTTTAGATGAAGCCATAGAAGATGAGCATTGGATGCTAGCCATGCAAAAATAACTCAATTAATTTGAACGGAGTCAAGTGTGGAGTCTAGTGACAAGACTAAAGCCTCATACCATAATTGGAACAAAATGGGTCTTCTAAAACAAGCTAGATGAGTTCAAAATCATGGTAAGGAATAAAGCTTGTTTGGCAGCTAAAGGATATTCTCAAGATGAAAGTATTGATTTTGATGAAAATTATGCCCCTATAGCTAGATTAGAAGCTCTTAGAATGCTTCTTGATGGAAATTTTAATCTTTTTCAAATGGATGTCAAGAGTGCATTTATAAATGGCTTTATTCAAGAAGAAGTTTATGTTGAGAAACCTCTCGATTTTGAAAATAATAAATTTCCAAAACATATCTTTAAACTTAAAAAGGCTTTATATGGTTTAAAACATGTTCCAAGAGCTTTGCATGAGAGGTTGAGTAATTTTTTAATGGAAAATGGTTTTACAAAAGGCAAGGTTGACACTACTCTTTTCATAAAAAATAAAAAGTAAGACATTCTAATTGTTCAAATTTATATTGATGACTTCATATTTGATGCTACTAATGATTCACTTTGTGAGGAATTTTCTCAATGTATGTAAGGTGAATTTGAGATGAGTATGACGAGGGAGCTTAATTTCTTCTTACTCTTGCAAATCAAGAAACTTGAGCTTAGAACTCTCATTCACCAAACAAAGTATGGTAAGGAGTTGGTCAAGGGGTTCAGTATGGATGAAGCAAGGCCCCATAACACTCATAATGAGTACTACTGTTAAAATGGAAGTAGATGCTAAAGGTAATTCCATATACTATAAACTCTATAGGAACATGATAAGTTCTATATTGTATTTGACTACATATAAGCCCGACATACTTTTTAATGAGCTAGATTCTAATGAAATCCTAAGGAACCCCATCTTGCATGTGTCAAAATAATCTTAAGGTACTTATTGAATATACCAAACTTTGGTTTGTGGTATCCAAAAGGTTCATCTTTTGATTTAGTTTGTTATTTTGATGCAGATTTTGGTGGATGCAAACTTGATAAAAAAAACAAACATGGCAGTTGTCAATTTCTTAGTGGCATGCTAGTTTCACGGTCTTCAGAAAAGAAAAATTCGGTTGCATTATCAACTGTAGAAGCAGAGTATATGATAGCAGTGTATTGCTACACTCAACTTTTTTGGATGAAAATGCAACTTGAGGATTATCTCATGGCATTCCATTGTATTTCCATAAAATGCTATAACATTAGTGCCATAAATTTTTCCAAAAATCCCATTCATCATTCTAGGACAAAGCACATAAACATAAGACATCATATTCTTAGAAATAATGCATCCAAAGGGCATGTTTTACTTGAATTTGTTGATACAAAACATCAATTGGCGAACATCTTCTCCAACCCGCTTAATAATGAGGCATTTTACTACATTTAAAGAGAAATAGGCATGATTGATGCCTTTCAAGTATAATTTTTCCTTAATCTCCTATTTTGCTAAGTTAATATGTCTATATTTTGATGAACTTGTGCTTATTTGATGCTATTATGTGATTATATATTTGGTATGCTTTATGTTTTATAATGTGAAGGAACTTAAAAGATATTTCGTTCAATTTAAATGAATTAACTCATTTTAAGACCATTTATAGATGAAATATATTGCCATGAAAGTGTTATAGAATAAACATATCATTTATGCCTTTTAAAATTTTCAAAATTTTCTTACACAAAACTTGCTGAGTGCCATATACCTATATGCTTTCTTGCCATATAGTCGTATGAACATCTCCCTACACCATACGCTCGTATGCAATTAGGTTTGATTTTGAATTTTGCCTATGTACTAACATATACCCATATGGACATCACCCTATACGCCTGTATGTCTCGCGACATCTGGCACTATGAAAGGGTTTTAAAAAAAGATTTTCTATTTTTTCTCAAACTCTAAAATCTCCATTACAACCAATTTTTGCTTCTCTCTCCTTTCCAATTCAACTTTCAGCAAGAAAAAAGTATTTTGAGAGTTTTTTTATTCTTATTTCACTTCTAATTTACTAATTTTTATCTTATTCTGTCTCTAAAAACCCTAAAATTTCATATTTCCCCAAATTTCCCCATAAATCCTAACTTTCTCAAATCTTTAAATTTTCTTCAAATTTCTTAGTTGGGTGATCTTAATTAATATGAGTTTAAGACAAAACAGATAAGGTGCTAAGAGGAGTAGAACTAATCAGATGCTCTAAGTCCTTTAAGAGTAGGTTTTAGATGTAATGAGACAATAGAAGGATTCTACACTGCTACCACATACAATCAATCTTTATTGCTGCATCCTTTTGTTACAAGACCTTTTTATTTTATGGAGTGATACTCTTTTGTTAGTATCTTAGGATTGCTTTGTATAGTGATATGAGTATCGATAGGTGTTATTAGCTTCAGGAAAGAGAGAGACTTATTGCTATTTAAACAACGGGGGTTCCTTGCATTTTTTAATAAGCCAGCACCATTATAATTTACACTTGTACCATACTTATCTGCTGGCATTTTTTGCAAAGATGGGCTTTTATAACTGTACTGTGATGAGTAATGGATGCGACTTTAAAGTTTCCTTAATTTAATAGTACTATTTTTCAAAATTTATAGTACTTGATTTCTTCTAGATTCTACTAAGGTGTTACTCAGAGAGCATTATTATAAAGAACATATCTTTTGTACTGAGGCCCCCTTCACAATTATCACACGTAATATGAGTGATGGTGCCATTTTTCTAAATAAAATTTCATTTGGATAGTGATACAACTTAGCATTAGCTTAGTTCGACCTCAACCATCTACTTGGAATCTGGCCAAATCCTAAGGCACCCTAGCCCTACCTGAACCCCAAGCACTCAATAAGATTTGCCTCTTATGGCCTTCGGTGGTTCGGGTCCATAGCAGACAGATGTTGCTAGCCCCGTGGAGAGGTACACTGCAAGGTACCTAGAGCTGACATGTGTCCCCTTCAACAAGGCTTTCACCCTATAAATACAATCCTCAATAACTAAAATGAGGTAATGCTTACATGCAACCTAAACTCTATACTAAGTTCCATTCTTCAAAGCTTCCTCACTACAACCTATTTCTGACTTAAGCATCGGAGGGTTATTGTCAGACACCACGTCTGGCCACCCCTGACCGTTGTCTCTTCTATGCAGGCTATTCTAGATCAACCAGAGCAACTTTGATCAAGTGGTGGACTAACCCACACTCTTCATTTGATGCCGTCTGTGGGAAACGCATAGCAGTTCCTTCCCAAAATACTTCAAAGCATGTATAATAATTAAAGATCTTACAATGGAACAAACCCTTGATGAAACCCGCATGGTAGAGGATCCTCCTCCTACTAATACAAACCCAGCAGCAAACACACCTCTAACATACCAAAACCCAACTACAAGTTTGACTAATTTAGTTGCTTCCTTGCAAAACCTCTAAAGTTTCATAAGTCAGCCTCAGATACCAAGTCCTTCCACACCAAATTCACAACCCATACTGCCTCAAGCAGCTCTAGATTTGGTAGTTGTATTACAAGGCCTGATTACCAACCTTGTTCCCCTACTTTCTGAAGGGCGAATAAGGACTCGCGCAGCGGAAGACCGAATGCTGTCCAGAATTGGACAGCATTATGTGTGAACAATAGCATTTCATTTTTTTTTTCAATAAAACATTTTCCATGCCAAAACACTTTTGACATGGTTTGGTTTAGATATTCATTAAACTCTTTAACAAATAAATAAACCAAAATGGATGATCCCATATTTAACATCAAGGATCTTTCTAATTATTATGCAAAACACAATAGAAACAAAGAAGAGTTAAAATGTATGAAATACCTCTCGCCCTCCTTTGTTAGACTTTCATCTAATAGTTAGACTTTCATCTTTAAAGATGAGTCTTAGATACTGAGTTGTTTAGCTTTGCACTAGCTCTAGTGCAAGTGGGAGATTGTTAGTCGTGAGTGACGTCTAGCCTAACATATCATGACCACCTAATTAGAAATGAATGTTAGTGATCAAATCCTTGACATAAGTATGGACCTCTCGATCATGATTACCGTGCACTCGAATCCCTTCATTACGGATTCCTGATCTCAGCTAGGGTCATGGAATAAGTCAAACCCTTTATGCTAGATCATATGACCTCTATCCGATATGAGTTCTTGATAAAGTGATTCCTACTAGAAACTTTTTCTAGTGAACCTATGCACCCTGGCTAGGGACTTGCATATCAAGAACAGCCAGAAGTCATTGGAGTCCTTTCTTGGTTACCGAAGTTAATGAATCCTTTCTTGGTTAAACACTTATCCCAACATACCACTGATTATGGCCATCACATGCCATATACCAATACGTGACTAGCATTGGTATATAAGCAGTAACAAACCATAGCCACCAATATGTCAGATAACATGTCACCTCAAGTCTAAGGATTATATGCATAATCATGATCTAGATGATGTGATATTGACTAGTAGGTAATGACCCATGTATCTATCATCTAATGTCATTGTTTAGCTTACTCATCTCATGAGTGCTCGCATGTTGTCACGACATCACATGTCAGTAGCATGAGACTCACTACCTCCATACCAATAAGTATCTCATACTTATCGTGGATGACAACAGAGGTGATGGTCTTCCAGATTAATGGCGTCCCTACCAATAATCCTATAACCATGAATAACCTTTAAAGCATCTGTTAAAAGGGCAATCTATCACTCTTATTCTCAAACTCTATGAGAATAGATTCCCTACAGAACACTTACGGGACATATATACATTCCATACTAGGAATGTATCCACTTAAAAAATATATATACTAAAGCCAGTTAGGTTTTCATTTACATTCACATATTGAGTGTAAGCTCTAGGGCATATACTGCTAACACTTTCACCACTTCAAGCAAGTCAAAGACCTGACCCACCAGCTAGGGTTGATAACAACCCTCCAACGGGGAACTGTGGATTGAATGTTAATATCCTCACTAATGCAGCTGGAACCAGGCCTACAGGAGAGAGGGACAAGAGCAGATTAGTGCCAGAAGTTCTAGTTAGGAAGGAAAGTGTGAAAGAAAGGAGTGGAAGAAGGCAGGTAGATGAGAGGGAGGAAGTAGGAGACATGATTGTTGCTGGTAGAAGAAAGGAGGATATCAGGAGTCAGTCCCATAGGGGTTAAGAACAAAGACATGAGCATGCAAGTAGGCATGCCAACCTTAGGAGAGATGATCAAGAGGCCTCAAGCCACCATGGGTCTAGAGTGATGCTGAGGGAAGAGGTCAGGAGATACGTAAAAGAGATGGCAAGCCCCCAGCAAGATAGATGGAGAAACCTTTCTCTTCACCTCAGATCTCCATTTTGCAGGAGTATAGAAGAGTTTTAAATGTCTGAAAAATTCAAGCAGCCTCAAATAGATAAGTATAATGGCAGCCAAGATCCCAAAGCACATGTCTTTGAGTATAAACACTTGGTGGAATTGCAAACCACCAAAGATGAGGCACTTTGCCAAGCTTTCAGAGGCATCTTGGGAGGGGCTGCGGTGAAATGGTATGATAGTCTACCGGAGGGCAGCATAGATTCATTTTGGAATCTGGTGGACTTGTTCGTCAAAAGATTCTCAGCCAGCATCCCTATACCAACACCAACCCGAGCCTTGGAGCAGGTGGAACATGGTTCGAACGAGTCACTCAGAGACTTCATTATTCATTTCAATAGAGAGACACTGAAGGTGATAGATATTAATGAGCCTTGAGCAATGAAATCCTTGCAAAAGTGCACTAGCCATCAATACTACTTCAAAGCCTTGGTCTAGAGATTGCCTAAGACCTTAAACGAGGCCATGGCTATTGCAGAAGAGTATATCAAGCAGGATGATGCTTTTAGGGAGATTAGATTTTCAAGA
>CAOJBK011151575.1:0-14451 GCA_948294925.1 Codiaeum variegatum | reverse complement strand
GGAGGGATGTATTTCAGGGATTTGAAAGCTTTTAATCTTGCTCTTTTAGCTAAACAGGGATGATATCTTATTCATAATCCAAATACTCTAATAGCAAAAATTTTAAAAGCTAGATACTTTCATAGGGGATCCTTTTTGGATACTACAATTAGTAACAATCCTAGTTATGTGTTAAGGAGTAATTAGATTACTAAAAATGTTATTTCTTTTGGTAGTAGATGAAGAGTGGGAAGAGATAGTGAGGTTTGAGTATGGGTCCATCATTGGGTTAAAGATAGACCAAAATTTAGAGTCTGAATTCCTTGTATTTTAGGCTCTGAAAATATGAGTTGTTGATATCATGAATGATGGGAGAGATGGGTGGGATGAGGGTAGCCGTGGAGCACTGTTAGGGTGGGAGTGGTCTAGCTCCCCCTCCAAGCCTTGGTGTACCTATATATAGTATCTTCTAATTTTGCAAAGTATTTTATGTTTGTAACTAAGTGGCCCCCTCTTACTAATGATATAATTACAATTCAAAGTTCTAGAATTTGTGTTACTATAATTTATACTAAGCCCATTATTGAAATACTGTTGTTAGAATTCGAGGCCAATGAAATGTAAGTTTTTTCCCCTAAAAATTAGACCTATCATAAGTTTTATTCTCTATAATAAACTATAAAAATAACACCATTTTATTTTTTTTATTCTAAAAAAATATAGTGATTAAAATATATTTAAATTTGCTAAAGAATATATAACCAGTTAATTTATTAAAATATAAAAGTTGGATAAATATATAATATATTATTTAAATGATTGTCTATTGATAAACATTTTTAGTTTTTTAGCCCCCTTAATATTAAATCCTAGTTTTGCCCCTGGATGGGAGAGTAAGGACCATTTTCTATGAGGATGATGCTCAATCTATCTTGGGTACTTATACTCCTAGAAATATATTAGTATATAAATTGTTTTGGCATTAAAAGTTTTATCTTTCATTTGGAGATTTCGCAAAAATATTTTACCTATAAAGATCAAGATTAAAGAGATAGGCATTAGTGTTCAATATCCTGTGTTTTTTTTATGGGTAAGACATTGAACATTTATATCATAATTTTATTGAATGCTCATATGCTCAAGGATGTAGAAGATTTGCAACAATTTCTTTTACTGATATTGGTTTACAAGCTTTGCATACTTAAATCCTTGACAAAATTGCAGCAATACATGGAGATGAAGTTTGTAAAATTGATATCATATTTTGGTGTATAAGGAATGAACGTAATATAAAATTGTGGAATAATGATTACCATGATCTAAAGACAGCTATGCAGCTCGCTCAACAACTCTTCTAAGTTTACCAGAAAACCTCTTTCCATTTGTCGGCAGCTGCTTCGACGCTTCCAGCTTCTGCAATGTGGTCCAAGCTAGGGGTAAGCAAAACTTAACTAAATCGAAAAATAGAATCGAAATTATCAATTTGGTTTTGTTTGTTCAGTTCAATTCTAATTTTTTAAAACTAAAATTATTTCAGTTCCGTTCGGAAAAAAAATTTATGTTCAAACTGAACCGAAGTTTTATGACTATATATATAATTTTTTAAAAATTATTAAAATAAATTATTAATATTTATATTATATTTATATTTAATGTCTTAATAATTCTATATATAATAATATTTAGACATAAAATCTATAATTTTTATTAAGATATTACATAATTATATTAAAAAAATGGTATAAAAAATATTTCTGTTTAAAACCGAACAAAAAAAAGTTTCAATTCGATTTATTAAAATATTAGAATTTCAATTTATTCAATTCGGTTTTAAACTGAATCGACCGAATACTCACCCCTAATCTAAGTCGTCGGCAAGTCTGTGTAAATGCAATGTCGACATCTCAGTTCATTAGGGGTCTGACCATATTGGTTTAGGCATGACAATTTGAGGCTCATGGATAATTTATTGTGTCAAATGTCCGGCTTTTAGTTTTCATGTACAATAAACGAAATTGAAGCTCTAAAACTTTATAAGGCTATGCAATGAGTGTCTTCTCCTCAATATCAAGATATGATTTTTGAACTTAATTCTCTAAATGTAATCAATGCTTTCAATTCTAAAGTTTGTGATAATACTGTTTTTGATGTGTTAATTTCATAATCTCTTTCTTTTCTAAGCAACAAAAGTTATTTTGTTCAATTTGTAAGGGGACAAATGAATGTTTCTGCTCACCTCTTGGTTAGGAAGTTACCTTTAAAAACTTATCACCAAGTTAGTTTTAGCTTGATTTTTTTTATAAGAGATAATATAGATACTTTGCTTAATGTTAGTTTGATTTTTATTTTCTATAGTTTGAGAAAATAATAAAAAGAAAATATTATTAAAAAAAAAAACAAAAAAGAAATGGAACGTGGCTGGTAGCATCGTCACCGGACTTTTTATAGCCTCAAATAACGACTTTGTCCACAGCGAGAGCCTCTGAGATAGAGCTGTTTCTTCTCGTTTCTCATCTCTCTCTCTCTTTTAAACATTTCTCATCTCTCTCTAAAATCTTACCCATTTTTACATATGACGCATAACCACAAACCTTTTCTCTCTGTCTCTGTAACATTACAATCTCATAATACTAAAGAAAAAAAGAAAATCCACCTTCCTCTATAAAGTTATTGTATCAGACAGAAACCCCCACATACTGCAATCAATAATTCACTATTTATTTATTCTTTTTTTCATCATCTTCTCTCTTTATCGCCAGCTTTGCTCTCTCTTCCTTTCTCATCTTATTCTTCTTCTTCACTTTGACACGCTCTCTCTCTCTCTCTAACACACACTCACCTCCACAGAGATTTGAATTTCGGGTACGTTTCTTTTCATATATATATATATTTCATTTTTTCTTTTAGATCTCTTTCTTTTTCACATTTTTTATGGTCTGCTTTTCATTATTGTGGTTTTATTTTTCTGGATCTGCCATTTGATCGCATTGAAACTTCGTTAATTTTCTTTCTTTTCTTTTTAGTGGTTTTTTTTTATTCTAATTGTTTGCAGTTTTTTTGGTTGGATTATGGTTTGTTGCTTCTGTTTGATCTCTCAATTGTTTTTTATATACGTGTTTTGATTTAATTCATTTTTGTCTGGAGCTATGTTTTGTCATCTTCTTAAAATCATAAAATCTCTTTGGTTTGTAACGAAGATGAAACCTTCATGATGGCCTTAATATTGTGCTAATTCTTAAACAAAATCAGGTATTCTTGTAACGATCATTATGATTTTGAAGGAATGTGTATCTTGTTGTTGGATCATTTGATTTCTTATTATGATCAAAACCAATTAGATCATTGATCATTACGCTAGTGCTTGAAAATATGATTCGGATTGCTTGTTTTTGATGATCACTTGTCAGAAGAGGGGTAAAAGTGAGCTCTTAAGAAACTGGAATGATTTGTTAATATTTTTGCTTTTGAGATATTGAGTTTGGTGCAAGCTCCCAATTAATGATCTCCATTCAAGGCTAATGGTCAGTGAATACGCATTGAATTTTATGGTTGGGAAATAGGTATGCTCCATTATTCCCCCTAAAATTTAGATAACTTGATAACATTATATATTCGGCATTGATGATGTGAAAATTTTGGATCTCTGTTAAAAGAATCAATCAGATGCAGAATTTTTGGGTTTGGAAAGAATTAAATTATGAGAGAAATGCGGTAAGTTTTTCAGCACAAGAATGATGATTGAGATCATCCATTACTTGTGCTGATTTCATTTTGATGTGTTAAGAACAAGATGGTATTTCCTAAATCTACTGACATCTATGGCGCATGCACCAGTACTCCTAGGATATCTATTGCATATTTTGATCAGCCAGGAGCCCAAGAAGATTACATTGTCTGGTTTGAGATGACCAAGAATACAAGATGCAGAGACAATATTGAATTGATTACTCTTATTACTTCATAGAGTCTATCATAGTGCGTCACGAATATTCATATGTGAAAACTGTCGGCCAACGTTGTATACAATATCGAAGGTTTAAAATCTTAGGATTTTATTACCACTTCAATGGATTGTTTTATGGGCATTCAAACATATGCATGCTGCCAGAAGGAAGGGTGTAAGACCTGTTGGAGTCTTCTACCTTCATCATCATGTTGATGATAATGCTTATTGACACCTTGGTTTATTAGAACTTAAAGCTATGTGCAATTGCTTAAATATTTTGAAAAATAGTTTGTCAATTATACATGAATGGATAATGTTAATTCATGATACGATGAATACTAAGAAATAGTAACTGAGAAAGAAACAAGGTAACAAAAGTTGGAACTGCAGAGTTACTGGTTGATATGCTGTAGGTATTCTTGTCCTGCCTTTAATTGCTGTTTTAAGTAGAAGTGTAGAACACCTATAGAGCACGCTCATCTGTTTAACAAGCTATATTTATTGCTCAATTAATTAATCTCTTCAGTTAATTGAATAATAGTGATAAACAGATATATACACCATTTAGCTGTATGTTTAGAGTCATGCCTTTAATCTGGCAGGAAAAAAAATAGACATGCCAGTATGATTTATTGTTGAATCCCATTTCCTCGCACATCATGTATTAGGATTATTGTATAACATATTAACATTCTAATACATCTGATCTTATTTGTGCTTCATAACAATTATCTCATGGATTCATTTTCTAGACTCTATATCTATTGAGAAGGCTTACAAAACAATATGTTGCAAAGGTTGGAATGTAACACCTGAACATCAACAAAGAAATTAATTCCCATTGTTTAAGATTCCTTTTGAAGATAGAACATGCTAGGTCTTCCAGCATTTTATCTTCTTAATTGTAGTTGATTTTACAGAATCAAGTTATTTATTTGCACATACTGGACATGGAAGTGCTTTTGGGGTTCAATGATTGGAAAACACTGATTAATTGTTGATTACCTGAACTACAAATAAAAATAGTGAGAGAGGTAGGAGAGCATTGTGTTTCGAAGTAGCCCATGACGGTTGCTAATCAACTAAGCCTATATTAATATATCGGGTATAGTACTTGGAAAATTGCAGATGATTTGAGATATGGTTCATCATTTCTTATTATGCCTTGTTATTAGCTTTACTGATTTTTTGCATAAGTCTAACTAAACATTCTTCTATCTGTTTGGTTTTGTTCATTAAATTTATGTGAACTTGTGCCCTTGTGTTCCCTATGCATGATTGAGACTTGAAACATTGTGAAAGAGGCACTAATTTTCACTCCTGCCACAGGTTCTCTACCCTTTTCTGATAGCAGAAAGCAGATAGCTGGAGTTCTAAAGGATATAGATTTCTGTAAAATCCACTATAAGGACGGTTTCAGACAATGTCTAGCTCTACAAAGGCTTTGGATCCTGCATTTCAAGGAGTGGGGCAGAGACCGTATCCTTTACAGAACTTCAATAAATGTCTTTATGTTGTACACTTTGTATTGTGAGTCATTTTTTTAATATTTAATTTGATATGATATCGGTATATGTTTGCTTAAAATTTGTTAAATGTTGAACAAGCTTTCTCCCTTCTCCATGTCATTAAACTTAACATTTATAGAGGCACTGAAATTTGGCGAATCGAGGATTTTCAGCCAGTCCCACTCCCAAAGTCTGATTATGGAAAATTCTACATGGGGGATTCATACATTGTCTTGCAGGTAGAATCTCTCTCTCTCTCTCCCTCTCTCTCTCTCTCTCTCTCTCTCTCTATATATATATATATATATATATATATATATATATATATATTTTACTGAATTTTGTATTAATATCTTAATAAATTGACCTTCACGTGAATAAAGTGACTCAAAATTAATCTTTATTGTTTTGTACTTTCTGTTGTAAAAAGTACTTGTTAGATACCAACATTGTCAAATGCTCAACTGTGAGCCTTACTTTTGTTTTTTTGTAGATCAGAAAACAGTGAGGATGGCTTCTCTGAGTTCTGACTTACTTTTTTCCCCCTGGTTCTGGGGGGGTGGGATGGGTTGGGGTGTGGTGGTGGGAGAGGGTGGGTGGGGTGGTGGGTTTCAATGATTTGAATTGTTAGACAATGGCTGTCAATGTGGTATTTGGAGGTTCACAAAGCATAAGAATGTCACAGTAAATATTTCTTGATTTGTATTGCTAGTTTAGGTTATTCAAATGAGATTTTCATGAGTCGTACTCTGTTGTTTTAAAACTGTTTTAGTGCTGGGCTGATGGGCAATTTAACCGGTTAGAACAAGTATTATTGTATGGGAACTCCCTATTTGCAGGTTCATGCTTCATCTTCCCTTTCTCATTTGTTTTAGTAAAGGGGTGCAGGAGGTTTTATTGTGCCAAGTTGGTAAACTTATTTGTCTTCTTTGTTTTCAAGGGAGAACTTCTGTGTGTATTTACCTTCACTGTGCTTGTCTTTCTTCTCTCTTTGTAGACATCGCCTGGCAAGGGTGGTGCTTATCTGTATGACATACACTTCTGGATTGGAAAAGATACAAGTCAGGTGCGCTTTTGTTGCATTTTTTTTTACTCCTTTGAGGCTTGGGTTTTTTCTAAGTTATTATCCTCAATTGATTTAATGACTGGAATTATGATATTTATTGTCATGGCTCACTATAGGATGAAGCTGGAACAGCAGCTATCAAAACTGTTGAACTTGATGCAGTTCTTGGAGGACGTGCTGTTCAGCATAGAGAACTACAAGGTCATGAATCTGACAAATTTTTGTCCTACTTCAAACCATGTATCATACCATTAGAAGGAGGTGTTGCATCCGGTTTCAAAACACCTGAGGAAGAAGTATTTGAAACACGTTTGTATATATGTAAGGGAAAACGTGTTGTCAGAATGAAGCAGGTATCTAAATATTACTTAATGACCCATATGGAGATTTCTTGACTGTGAATCTGAGCCTAGGTGAGGGTTAATTCAATAAGATTGCATTTGATTTCTGCAGGTTCCCTTTGCTCGATCTTCATTGAATCATGATGATGTGTTCATCTTGGACACAGAGAAGAAGATCTATCAGTTCAATGGAGCAAATTCTAATATCCAGGAAAGAGCCAAGGCTTTGGAAGTAATTCAGTTTTTGAAGGAAAAGTATCATGATGGGACATGTGATGTTGCAATTGTTGGTAAGAACACATAAGTTACAACTTCTTGATCCCCCTTTCCCCTTTCTAAGTACTTTCAACCACATGCTTTATCAAATTCTTTTGTTGGATTTTCCTCTTTCTATTTCATAATTCCTTTTCCAATTACTTATTTTTTGCATAATGGGTTTTTAATGTACTAGATGATGGAAAATTAGATACTGAGTCAGACTCGGGTGAATTCTGGGTCCTCTTTGGTGGTTTTGCTCCAATTGGCAAAAAGGTTGTCAATGATGATGATGTTGTCCCGGAGGCCACCCCTGCTAAACTATATAGGTATATATATATGTATATATATTAATATTTCAATTTTTTGATAGCAATATATTAATATTCCATGATTCTGTATATGCTTTCTTTTTTGTCCTAATAGAAGCATAACTTATATTGAGTTTTGATGCCTTGTTCTTTGTGTTGCTGAAACCTCAGGTTGTTTACTATTGCACAGATCAGATTGTTAAGGAAATAAGTAGTTTTACTTTTTTTGATCTTTATGCATTTGATTATACCCATGAGCAGTGGATTAGCTTTCTAGATAAACATATGGATAGCTGTTTACCCTTTTAACTACTTGATATCTTTACTGGATCTGTTTCTGATATATTCCTTTTAGCATGCAATCAATTAATTGTTCTGCATTGTATTTTTTATAATTTTGTGAATCTCTGGTCTATTAGTTCCACTAGACCTGTCATTTTTCAATCAAGATATTATTGACACTCCTACACAAGGTTAAAAGGTTTGAAAGTTTGGCCCCAGTAAATCTTATCTTCACCATGGCTGCTTGTTTAACGCTTCTTAACTCAACTTGTGCTTCCACATGGAATTGCTTGATATGGTTAAAAAAAAAATCTGGAACAGAAAAAACTATCAACACTGCTTTTGATTCCTATGCTGCAGTCTTCAAAAACTAAAATTTCTTATTGTGAAAGCAACATGAGTATATTAATGAGCTTGTAGTGTTCTATCATTTCTACTTTTTCATGAAAAAGGGTGCTAAATTGTTATCACTGCCTAACTACTTCCTGTAGCATCACTAATGGTGAGGTGAAGGCTGTAGAAGTTGAATTGTCCAAAGGCATGCTAGAAAATAACAAATGTTATGTACTGGATTGTGGTGCTGAGGTATTTGTATGGGTTGGCCGTGTAACTCAAGTAGAGGAGAGAAAAGCTGCCAGCCAGGTTGCTGAGGTAGGAATCTAGAATTTTTCTTTTTCCTTTCGTCTTAACAAATAAATGGATTGTCGTATCCAAATGATGTTTGCAGGAATTTGTTACAAGCCAAAACAGGCCAAAAGCTACTCGCATAACTCGGGTTATTCAAGGTTATGAGACACATTCATTTAAATCAAACTTTGATTCCTGGCCCGCTGGGTCTGCAGCACCTGGCGCTGAAGAGGGGAGAGGAAAGGTAGCAGGTAACGATCACTTTATCTGTGTTTAATTTGGTAAAGAACTAACTAAGGTACTTGGAATTGACTTTATTAATTTCATTTTTTTCATAATGATAGCTTTGCTTAAGCAACAAGGTGTTGGTGTCAAGGGTATGGGCAAAAGTGCTCCTGTCAATGAGGAAGTCCCGCCTCTACTTGAAGGAGGTGGAAAGATGGAGGTTTAGTTGACATTTCCTTTCTCCTGATTGCTTTCTTGAACTATTTAATGTGGTAGGCTTGTTACACTGCTGTATTTGATTATATTGAATATTGATTCACTTCCAGGTATGGTGCATCAATGGCAGTTCTAAGACTCCATTGGCCAAGGAGGATATTGGTAAATTTTATGGTGGAGATTGCTATATCATACTTTACACCTACCACTCAAGTGATAGGAAAGAAGATTACTTTCTTTGTTGTTGGTTTGGAAAGAATAGCATAGAGGTATTATTTGCAATTGATAAGTGTTTAAAATAATTGAAATTTGATGATATGGTGCTAATAGAGAGATCAACATCACAAGCATTTTGTCTGATCTATTTGAATTGCTTCCATTATTGTTGTAGAGAATACTTGTGTGTTTGATAACAGGCATATTATAGTAGAATTATTGTCATTTTTTCTGGATAATTTAGAGCATCAATATATTGTTAGGAAATGTGCTTTAGATATATTATTTCTCTTTGCTGACTTGAATCTTGCATTCTTACAATTTTTTCTGCTATCTTGTATTGATGGCCGGTGTTTGTTGTGTTAATTTTCTTTTATGAACTTTCAATTCAGGTGGACCAAAAAATGGCTGTTCGGTTGGCCAATACAATGTCAAACTCACTAAAGGGAAGACCCATTCAGGTATGATATTACGTGCAGTCAAGCTATAGAAGGTTACTTTTATTATTTGCATTAACATGTGATTCTTGTATTCAGGGTCGAATTTTTCAAGGCAAGGAGCCACCACAGTTTATCGCACTTTTTCAGCCGATGGTAGTTCTCAAGGTAAACCATGAATTTATTGAAAATAATGTTATAGGTAAAGGCTTGATTATAAACGCTATGGTGAATGTTTTGTTTTATGAAGTGCGGCTGTAGCTTACTCTATTATTTGGATAAACCTGTCTTCAGGGTGGTTTGAGCTCTGGATACAAGAAATACATCGGAGAAAAAGGATTAACGGATGAAACTTATACTGCAGATGGCATTGCGCTCTTTCGTATATCTGGGACTTCCATTCACAAAAATAAGATAGAACAAGTTGATGCGGTATTTTTCGTCTTTTCTGCCACTGTATTTTGCTAAAATTTCTATGAACATGCTCATTTTCTTTAATGGCTTTCATGAAGTTTTTGTAAGCTTAAGAAATTTTGTTCTGGCTTCCTATTCATGTGCCTGCCATGGTGATGCGTTGTGTTTCAGTGCTAGTAGAATTGATCGTTGTTTTTTTATAATTTAAATATATTCTAGTTTTTTTCATTTAAATAAGGAAAGTCTTCTCAAAAGGATTTTCAACTATTATCCTGAACCCCTATTGCGTTATCCTTTCCGTCAAATACCTGGTAAAAGTTTTTACGAGTGAACTTACATGTACTCGGTGTTGTGAATTGTTGAGAACTGAGTATAGGCACCATTTTAGAGAAGTAGAAGCAGATGGTAATATACTTTACTCAAGGCTAAGTAGTATCTTGCATTGCATTTTCAAACTTGAGTAGCTTAGATGTGATGTATTTTGCTTTACCGGTTGCTACTAAGTGGAGCTTTTTTTACAGCAGCTTAAAGTGATAAATTTTATAATTTTTAATTTTTTTAGATAACTTCTCTGTTTTAATCTGATTTTTTCTTCTTTTTTGAATTTTCCTATGATGCTGTGAACTTTGTGGTTTGATATGAGTTCCTTGTGCGATTGCAAATGAAAATTGACTGTTTAAACTTCTATCCACTATTTGACTGTTATTCAATAGTTCAGCAAGTAAAATCTGAATGAAAGGGGAAAATTGCTTCGATAATTAAATGTGTTGGGATGGGCTTCAAAAATATAGCTGGAACAGAATTGATAGCTCAAAATTTTTTGAAAGCTGGAACATGCAATGATGAACCGGGTTGATGGTCAGGTTCTGAAATTGCATTTGGGATAGGCCAAACATGGCCCCAGTTTATGGCATGTGAAGATAGTTGGCAGACATGCTATCTTTATTTCTATTTATTATTTTCTTTCATTTCTATCAAAGTAAAACAGATATGGGATTTTTCATCTTTTGCATTAGATCTGATTGACGGAGACATGGGGTTAGCACAATTATTTTTTATTGATGCATCAGAAAATGATTAGCACAATTATCAATAGTCATAATCCAATATTCCAAAAGACGCATGCTGAATTTGGCAGTGGATGATGCAGTTAATCAATGTTTTTGCCTACTCCATGGTGTTTCATTCTTATAACTGGACCAAAAGAGAATGTGAATGAAAGGAAAAATAAAAATGATTGCAGATGGTTTCAAGTGCGTTATAATACTTGAATTTGGTGGAGTGTAGGATGAGAATTTATCTGGTTGTTCATGCAAGGCTTCATTAGAGATTTTTTTTAGAAGCCATTCATCATGTCCAATTAATCTGCTCTTTTCTTCTTTCTCCCCTTTGGATTTGATGCTTGTCTTGTGAGCCCTCTTTTCCATTTTTTTTCTCCCTCTCTTTTTTTTCTTTGTTTGGTGATTTTAGCATTTTTAACAATTTTAATTAGCTTCCTGCATTTATCATATTATCTATTGCATAATTTGCTTATTTCATTATAACTAAAATTTTCTTGACGGGGATTGTATTTACCTGGGTTATTATTGCATCAATTATTTGTTTATTTCGCTATCCACCGAACTTTTTGTTCTTTGTAGGTGGCAACATCATTAAATTCTATGGAGTGTTTCCTGCTGCAATCTGGCTCTTCAGTTTTCTTGTGGCAGGGGAATCAAAGTAGCTTTGAGCAGCAGCAGTTATCTACTAAAGTTGCTGAGTTTTTGAAGGTTTGCTTCGTATTATAATTGTGTTCTTAGAGCTTTTTCTGGAACATATTTGGAATACTGTTATTGCCTTGACATTGCCCAATAGCCTACATAATTTGATGTGGTTAACTTGATTCTATTTTAGCAAGCAGAACAGCCTTTATTATTATTTTTTTGACTGATTTAGTCAACTGTTAAAAGGGAATGGGAATTAATGCTACAAGTCATGCATATTTTGTTCAAATTTCATTGACATTTTTTTTCACTGTATATTGTGTCAAGTAGGCAAGGTGGTACAAGTAAGGTTTTCTCAAATGATCCATGATAGAGGTTTTGAAGCATTTTCTTGATATTTTCACTTTGCTGACAAAACATCATTTAATTTTTATCAGAAACCTAGGTACAAGAAATATGAACCTCATGTATAATTGAGTTTTGATTGTCCATTTGGAATTATTGGAATGCACCTTCTCAATTCTCATAAATTGAACTTTAGAACATACCTGCAAGTCTCTTTTGTTTTAACCTATCTTGTTATTTAATCCAAGTTTCGTGGACCTTACTTCAGCCAGGAGTTGCTTTGAAGCATGCTAAAGAAGGAACTGAAAGCTCATCATTCTGGTTTGCACTTGGCGGCAAGCAAGGTTACACCAGCAAAAGAACTTCTTCAGAAGTTGCTAGAGATCCGCATTTGTATACTTTCTCTTTCAACAAAGGTGTCTTTCATAATTTGTTTATTCTGCCAAAGCAAGCACCCTACCCTTTTTTTATTTAATGCTCACTTAGGAAGACTTCTAAGTTGTTGAAGTAACATTCTAACATACTTTTTTATCATCATTTGGCTGCTATGTGGATCTCTCAGGAAAATTTCAGGTTAGTTCTTGACTTTTAAATGTAATTGAAAATTCTTTCTGTACAGTTTCTTAGCAGATTTTGATGTTCAATTGTGCAGGTTGAGGAAGTTTACAACTTCTCTCAAGATGACCTACTGACTGAAGATGTTTTGATACTTGATACCCATGCTGAAGTTTTTGTTTGGGTTGGCCAATCTGTTGAGCCCCAAGAAAAGCAGAGTGCCTTTGACATTGGCCAGGTAGTGCTTAAACAATATCATGTTTTTCAGATTTTTTCTTTACCCTCGGGAGGTTCCCCAAAATCAGGCACAATGAGGGGGGAAGATCCATATAATTAATGCCTGCTTGATTGGGATTGAGCTTGAGTTGATCTGAGCAGATTTTAATGTTATTTTATTTCATGCATTCTTCACAGAAATACATAGAGATGGCCGCATCTCTCGAGGGTTTGTCTCCGAGTGTGCCACTCTACAAAGTTACTGAGGGAAATGAACCAGCATTCTTCACGACCTACTTTTCATGGGATTCTGCAAAATCCATGGTATGTCTGCGTTGGGATTATTTCTCCTTTCCGAAGTTCTGTTAATTTTATTTTGATTTTTTATTAATTTTCTTGCTAATTATAGGCCATACATAGTTTAGATGGATTTGACATTTAATTTGAGAAATGATTACTTATGCAATAGGGAGAGATGACCTATAATATTTAATGATAATGAATATGTATAATGTATCATTTGAAAAATCCTGTAAAGGAAATGGAAAAATTGTCGGTTGGGAGCACAAAATAGAAATTATCTCAGGTGCCTTGTTCGTGGTGATGAGGTGGTGTTTAATATTTGTGAACCCTAGTTATCCATCAAAAGATCTAGTACTCTGTTATTGTTATCTGCATTCGGTCCATGTGTTTTTTTTTATTAGATATTTTTCTGTCCGCATCTTTAGAAATTACCTTCATTGATTGCAGGTTGCAGGAAACTCATTCCAAAAGAAGGTAGCATTACTCTTTGGTCTGGGACATCCGGCTGCAGAGGTAAATGGTTGATTTATTCTTATTGAACAAAGATTGCTGCATAACCCTGTGATGTTTGTAGCATATGCTTATACCTGTACTCCCTAAGCATCATTTTCATATGTATAGGAAATGATTCAGCCCCGACAAAACATAACTTTTGTCTTTCAAGTCCTTTCCCTTTCCGGCTTTCACTGCTCAGTTCTTCCCATTTATTCTTGTTACTTCTTGTTGCTTCTCTTATATGAACTGGTTAGTATGAAACTAGGCCAACTACCTTCTCAAGGAATTTTTGATCCAACATGATCTGGATACCGTACATCTTTCCAATGATTTGATCCAAGGTTGCTTCAAGCGGAAAAGGCAAATCTATATAGCTTATCCCATTTAAATTGGGGTTAAGACTGTATTGTGTTGAGTTGAGTTGAGTATCCTTACAAAATTAACTTTGGCAGCTCCTTCTTTCTCCTTAGTTTCTTTCTCTAATTTCATTCTGAATCAGGACCAATTTGATTGTTACATGAAGAAGGCTGTTGTCTGATTTAAGATGCCTAATATAGAATGTAGAATTATTGGTATCTGCAGTCCATTTTTTGTGAATTTGCTTCTCTTTCCTTCCAATGCATTCTTCTTTCTTCTCATTCTGTCCTTTCCTATTTAAATGATTGTTCAGCCAGAATTACTTTCCTGAATCAGCTCTTGGAAACAGTGATATTACAAATTAATCTGTAATGTGTGAGATGACACAGGATTTGATGTTCCCCCAAAAAAATAGTCCGTCCTTTATATATTTTCTTGTATGTGCTAATGAAGTTGATGAGTGTTGTCTCTCTCACATTGGATGATGAGAATGAAGGAGGCATGAACGTGCCAGCTAGTGCACTTTGAAGCATTGGTTCTATGATATGATGTGACATTGCTGTGACAGGAGAAATCTAATGGAAATCAAGGAGGACCAACTCAAAGGGCTTCTGCTTTAGCTGCATTATCTTCTGCATTTAGACCATCTGGAAA
>CAOJBK011150160.1:0-12460 GCA_948294925.1 Codiaeum variegatum | reverse complement strand
TGATAGTTGTGAGAGAAAGTAAAGGATTAGAGTGTGAGTAGGTCATACCTTAGTCAGATGTTGCCTTGGTTTATTTATAGGCATGGGATGTCCCTGTAAAAGGGACAAGTGTCGATGTCAGGTTGGCTATTGAAATCTTGTGATGAGATAGTGATGTAAACCAATGATGGTGTGTTCGAGACAGGTGTCACCACTATAATGAATGAGAATCAAACCTTACGAGGGGTGAGCTGGGAGAGGGTCTGCGGTGCTTATATCTTTGTGGTGGGTCCTCTTAGGGGGTTCGTCCTTTGACCCCTCGGTGCTAAGGGAGCACTCTGACTAAGTCTCGTTATCACTACCTGATAATTCTCTTATTAATTCATTAAATGGAACAATTTATTGAAATCAAGCGTATGGGATACTAATCAAAACACAACTTAATTTATTTAAAATAATTCCCCAATCAAATCATTTAAAAAAAGCCTCTAATTAGTTGAAAAACAAAAAAAAAAAAAAACATGTTCTTTTTGCTTTTTCTGAAACCCAAAATTTGACACAACAACACCGCTATATTCATCATCTTCAAATTAGGTTATTATACTCATTATTGATGATATAAAAAATTAAGTTCTTGGAGAAAGCATCTTTTTAATTAACAGTTGAAGTTGATGCAAGTAATAATGCACTTTATAGAGCATATGGAAAGAAAGAATATAGATGAGTATTCTTTGCTGAGAATGAAAAAAGTGATTATGGTTGGTAAATAATTTTAGATGTTACATGATATAAAATTTTGCATTTTAAATTTCTATCAAATTCGGTGGATATTGGACAACAATCTTAGAAAACGAGAGTTTAATTGTGCCAGAAAAGTCGATAGATGAGTTGTTCAGGCAGCCCCTAGGGCATCCCTAACAAAAGAGCCTCATTTTTTAAAATTATTGAAAAAAAAAGTTGTTGACGATAAAATTAAGTTTTATTTTTTAAATAAAATCATTATTTTTTAAAATAATATTATTCGTGTTATTTTAAAAATAAAATAATATTTTTTCTTATCTCATCTTTTTAATATTGGTTGTCTAATTGAAAAGTTAAAAAATAATAAGATTAATATAATTAAAGTTTCTTCCTCTTGGTTAACTCATATAATCGCTAAATGATTTTTCTAATTAAATGACTTTTTTTTTATATTAGTTATTCGATTATTTAGAATTATTTCAAAAAAATATACATTGATTATTTAGAATTATAGTAAGATTGCTTGGTTAATAAATTACTTAAATAAAATTAGATTATATATAAAAATAATAAATTTTAATTTTGTAATTATAATTAATTAAATAATTTTTTTTGAAACCAATTATATATATATATATATATATATATATATATATATATAAATTCGTACTTCTAACCATTTATATCACTCTACTTTCAAAAGTCTATATTTTAGTTTCTTAACACTTTAGTCATTTTAATCACAATTTGTTAAATTTTTATATTAAAAATCTTGTAAGATGATTGAAAAGAGAAAAAAAAAATTATTAATTTAGTATAATTGATAAATAAAAATTTATTTTTAAAAATAAAAATCTCATATCTTTATTTTAAAAAAAGTATATATAACAATGGTGCATTAATGACCACTTTTTAACTACCCTGATAAAAATAAAGTAAAAAATGGTCCATTAATCTGCATAATTAGTGTGAAGATGATAGGAAATTTTTCTTATTAATTAGCAAGTCCCACAAACTTTAATGTTTTCTTTTTCTCTTAAGTTTGCTCTATTGGAGTGGAGTTTATATGACTCGATTTTAAATAATCAGCGTTTAAACGAGACTTAAAAAGGGATAGGGATTTATATATTTCTTGAGTAACATGTTAGGAGTTAAAATGCACCTTATCTCACAAATAATAAATATAGATAGATAGATAGATAAATGAGGGATTTGCTAAAAATCCCTCCTCCTTTCTCTTTCTAATTCCATATTTATGCTTTGGTTGATGTGGTCATGTGCACATCTCTCACAAGCTCTGATCATGGTTTGAACCAGATTGGTTTAAGGTTCTATGAAACTCATATTGAACCACACGATAAATAAACCGGTTAATTCAACTCACCAGCAATTGATCCAATTTAATAATGGTTCCAACAAAACTAGCCCAATGTATAGTTCTCGGGTGTTACACGTGGTAGTGCTCAAATTTCACAAACATAACTACTTGTCCAATGATATGTGTTAAATAGCCAAACTGTAACATTTCAATAATAAATGATGACTAGCTGAAATTGTTCTATCACTCTATTACCCTTCTGAGTAGGCATCTCTTTTCTGCCTTGTAGTGACAGCTGCAGTAGCTCAGTTAGCGATTGGTTAATAAACAATTCTCTCTCTCGCTCTCAATTTCCTAAATTCTCTCTCTATTTCTCTGGATTTCTATTATAGCGGTATCATTTGGTATCAAAGCCACCTTCCTGGCACCTGAACCACTGTTACCTCCCTCCCTAAAATCCAAAAGGAAATAACCACCTGAATCAACAATGTCAGTTGTTGAAAACACTCGATCACAAGAAATGAAGAAGATGGAAGAATCCATTAAAACATGGTGAAGGGTGTGATATAAGAAAGCAATCAGAAGTAGGAGCAATTATTCACAGGAATGATAAGTGAACTAAAGGATTTAATCACATTCATGAAAAACTCTCCAAACCCACTTGAACCAGCTTCAACTTCATCACCATCAATACAGAACCCTGACAAAAACCCAGTTGCTGCAAATGAACCTACCATTGCCAAAATGCATACTATCATACACCACCAACACCCATTATACCTACATTCATTGACCTTGCCAACCAGGCAACCTCATCCACCTACGCTAGCACTGTGAACCCCTACCAAATGGCCACACGTTTCACAAAAATTGAATTCCCCAGGTTTGATGGAGAAGGCTTTGAGGGATGGATGTTTAAATGTGAATGATTTCTCCAAATTGATTCAACTCCTCAACCAGCCATGGTTAAGCTAGCTGTTATTCACCTATAGGGGAAGGCCCTGCAATGACACTAATCTTACATTAAGAATAGAGACATGGTAAAGGAGTTGTCATGGGAAGAATATGTGGAAGCTCTCAAAGACATATTTGGTGAGCATATTTTTGAAGATCTAATGGCAAATCTTAAAGCTCTAACCCAAACAGACACTCTATAGAAGTATCTAGAGGAATCTGACATCCTCTCCCATAAGGTAACTCTAATAGAGGACTATTCCTTAAGTTGTTAAAAAGTGGCCTGAAAGATGAAGTGAGAATTCCAGTGAGAATGTTTGGCCCCAAAACCCTTCAACAAGCCTGTGCCCTTGCCAAATTACAAGAATCCTACCTCATAGCCTCCAAAATTTCAAAATCTTACTCTGATAGCAATCCAACTACCAAAATTACCTTACCAAACACTAAGGCACCTCTCTTACTTCCACTAGACCATCAAAACCCTTCACCCTTATACCTATTCTAACTACAAACTCCAAACCTTCCATTACCACTGTTAAACTTCCTATTCCCAAAACCAAAAGGTTGTCTGATGAAGAATTGAACGAGAAAAGGGCCAATAATCTTTACTTCTGATGTGATGAGAAATTCACTCATTAGCATAAATGCAAGAAAAAACACTTGCACATGGAGGTTGTACATGAGTACCCAAAAGAAAAATGGGGATCTGAAGGAGAACTAACCTTTTGGATTGGGGAAGAAAGTGAGGACTCAAGTCCTGTCATATCTTTGCATGCCATAAAGGGAGTTATGGAGGTAGCCTACCAGACTATGAGACTAATGGAGAGGCATAAAAGAAGAAATAGCCATTTATAAGTGGATTTTGGAAGTACCAATAACTTCTTAGACTTACATGTAGCCAAGAGTTTAGAGTGTCAACTATGTCATATTAGGCATGTAAAGGTTACTGTAGCTAATGGGCTAGGAATTAAATGCACTTATGTGTGTTTGCAGTTTAGATGGGAGGTCCAAGGATAAGAATTCACTGCAGATTTTCTTGTTATGCCCTTAGGAGGTTGTGAAATGGTGCTTGGAATATAGTGGCTAGTTACTCTAGGGGACATAATTTGGAATTTTACCCAACTACATATCACCCCCATATTGACGGCCAAAATAGAAGTGGTAAATAGGTGCTTAAAACCTATTTAAGGTGTACAAACGGAGAGAACCCACATCACTGGATTAAGTGGTTACCCCTAGTTGAATGGTGGTATAACACTAATTTCCACTCCTCTATACAAACAACACCTTTTTGAAGTTGTTTATGGCATGGCATTCCCCCTCCAATCCACATAACCCTATTTTCCTGGAGATTCAAAAATTACAGCAGTGGATCAATTCTTGTAGACTAGGGAACTTGCCTTATACATCATGAAACATCACCTCCACAAAGCTTAGCAAAGAATGAATCAACAAGTAGACAAACACAAATTTGAGAGGCACTTTGACATTGGTGATTGGATTTACCTTAAGTTGTAACTTTATAAACAGTCTATAGTTGCTTCTAGGCCAAATGCTAAACTTTCATCCTTGTATTATGGCCCGTACTACACTGAAGACAAAATTGGTGTTGCAACTTACAAACTGAACCTCACTTCTAGCTCTGAAATACACCTAGTTTTTCATATTTCTCAACTCAAGAAATCATTCTCATCTCTACAGCTACTGCTACCTCACTTCTAGTACCTCTTTCTTCTCCTTTTGTCCTAATTGCTATTCTAGACAGGAAACTAGTTTAAAAAGGGAACCAAATTGCCATTAAGGTCCTGGTACAATGGCCTGACACCTCTCTTGAAGATGCTACCTGGGAGTTCCTTTATGACTTGCAGCAGAGATGCCCTAACTTCAACCTTGTGGACAAGGTTTTTTAAAGGGAGGAACAATGATATGTGTTAAATAGCCAAATAGTAGCGTTTCAATAATAAGTGATTACATGAGATTATTCTATTACTCTTTTACCCTTCATTGTATGAGTTGACATCTCTTTTCTGCCTTGTAATGACTATATAGCCTTGCACTGATAGCTGCAGTAGCTCAACTAGTGATTGTTTAATGAACAATTCTCTCTCTTTCAATTTCCATTCCTAGATTCTATCCTTATTTCTTTGGATTTCTATTTTAATGGTACCACCAACTAAAAAATCTTTTAAGTTGTGAATAAATCAAAGGTTTAACTCTGATACCAAAAAGAGAGCAAAAAATCTTTAAAGTTGTGAATAAATCAAAGGTTTAACTCTTATAACAGAAAGAGAGCAACAAGTTTATAATTAAGGGTCAAATGAAATAATGTATATTAATTAAAAATGTGATATCTACTTCTTTTATAATTAATAAATATATAATATAATTAAAAAAAATCAATCTTGATAAATAAAATATTCATCATGTAATGTTTGAGAAAAAATAAGAAAAACAAAATAATTTATCACTAAAATTTGAACTTGTGACCATTAGATAAGTTTTACAAATTTAAACAATTTGACCCAATACTTTCTATTAAAAATTAGTATATAAATAATAAAAAAAATCTACCTGATCAGTAACCAGTACATAATTTGCTATACTCAAGTGTGACTGCAAATTATAAGAATGATTGATTTTTAGAATATCATTTTTAATTTTTCATCTTTAATTTTCTAAATTTAAAAGATTGTTAAAAAATAAAAATGTATTATATTTAGAAAAAGATCTTATTAAATTTTTTAAAAAAGTAGCTAATTTGAACTTGTTGATTCTATTTTTTCAAAAAATTTATTAAGTGATCATTTAATAGAAGAGAATTCAATGATGAAAAAATCCATGAATTTTAATTTTAATTTAATTTAAAGAACTGAAGTTAAAATTCATAAATTTATAAGAATCCATTATCATTTAAATATTAAAAAATGAAAGATTTAAAATGAATTTTCAATTCCATGCATTTGTACAAATCCATAGATTTCAACCAATTTCATGAATTTCAAATCCATCATACAAAATAACTCCTAAATGATATTTATTTAATTAAAAAATTATAATATATTCAAATTAAATATTTAATAGCATTAACAAAATTCCTTTTCAGAAGTGTACAATTTAATTATAGTATAATTAATTAATTGTTTTAAATTTAAAACAAAATTTTATAGGGAAAGTGCTTATACTTTCCATCAAACTCGCAGAAAATCCTAATCGAAGAGATCTTTTATAAAGCAAGCACAGCTAAATGAACAATATGCAAAACAAAGCTAAAGGACACAAATCCATCCTATTGTTTAAAATGGCCCCTCATTTTAAATATGATCCAAGTTGCAAACAAAAATAATATATTGGAAAATTTTGTACACTGAAGAAATAAACCAAACATTACAATTTGTTTTGCATTTTTATCAATAGATACAAAACAGAAGTATTAAAAGCAGAAATTGGAAATATGTTTTAAAAAAAGTAATATAGGATGAGAAATAGACCGCTGAAGCTAGGTATAAATTCAGTTACCAATTCAGAAATGGTGGTCAGATGGCCCTTGCCGGCATGCAGGCAGCAACCTTGATTGTTGATGCCTCCAGGTAGTTCATAAGAGAAATGGGAACTGGAGTCAGAATTATTACAATAACAACAAAATGAAAATGTCAACCTTAATTTATAGGAGAATTGAAATATATTGATAAAAAATTTCAAGATTATCAGAGAAGAAAAATTGAACCGACGACACAATATTGGGGGGATTGCCAAAATCATAAACCCAGACGTAAAGGAAAAAGTACATCACAGTTGCTAATATGAATAACAAAAGCAGACAAGCAAGTCAGCAGGAGATAAATAAAGGAAAACAAACACAAGTGTCTCCATTTTTTATCAGCTAAGCAACGATACAGAAACGGAAGCTACTGAAAGCAGTATTATTATCAACAAAAGCAAACAAATACTCAGCAGAAAGTAACTTTCTACAAATAGCACTCATTCAATAAATGAAATTAGTGGAATTAAAGAATCCAGGCAAAGCTAGTTATGGATGTAAATAAAGACAATGTAGAGACAGAATTGGAAGTCTGTCAAAGAAATAACAGAAAGAGAAAAGAAGGTAGAGGGGTTTTCAGTAAAACAAGCATGTTTACCCGAGTCACTCTCAATCTTCAGGGGAAACCAGCAGCAATCTCATGTAAATTTTAACATTCAACAGTTAAAGCTTCAACTTTCACATCATGATAGCATCAAATGCAAAAATTAAAAAAAAAAAGAAAAGAAAATTAAAATCAAAAGCCAACGATAAGAGAGATTGGACACTGCACATGTTTTACTCTTCCATGGCTGACCATATACATACATCAAGATAGTAAGTTTGAAGGGTAAGAAGGCACTATAAAACAATCAAGAAGGCAATTGCAATTGTATTTTAGACTGCTCCCTTATGGACATGCATAATGGCTAAAAATGTAGAAAGCACAGCTATGATCAAGACTAGAAACTTAAAAGTAAACAAAGAAAATGAAATGATTTCAAAAAATTAAAGCAGAACACTGTTTCAAACAAGAAATATGGCTAGAAAAACAAACGGCCCTAAAGATTTACAGAGGGGAGGCTCAGATCAGATATACCACATCAGACATGAGAAACACCACAACAAAGCATGGCTGCAACTAAGAGCTGCCAGTAAGCAAGGTAAAACCCCCCACCATTACACTGGATTGTAATAGTTGTCCTGCCAAAAAGTTGGGTATTTCTTCAGTCTGATATTGGGTCACTGAGATATCGTCACAGCATTGTTTAGATTATCTTCAAACTTTAGAGACTAAATAGTAATTTATAGGCTGTTGGTAACATAAGAGGTGAAATCACAGGCTCCGCTATCTATCAGAGAAAGGAGAGTCAACCACCCTGAAACCAATCTTCAGCCTCCGTGAGAGCAAAGCCTCATTCTTAGACCAGTTCACTTTTGTGAAGCAGATATAACAAAGAAATAAAAGAGAGAACTGAATGATAGTGAGGGAAAAATGTCAGGAGACTCAGAATCATACGAACCCTAGTATCAGACAAGAAAGAAACACCACCACCACGCATGGTTGCAACTAAGAGTTGCCACACCAAGAAATCATATAGTCTCACCAGCCACACAAGCAAACTGGTATCTATGTGAGTTTAGGGTTTATCATTACAACCTCAATTAGATTATTATCAAATTGTAGAAACTATATAGTATTTTACCCCTAATAATTAATCATAACCACTAAAAGAGCTGTTGGTTACATAAGAAGTGAAATCACTGGCTCCACTATCTATCAAAGAGGGGAGAGTCAACCACCCTGAAACCAGTCTTCCACCTCTTGAGAGTAAATTCATTCTTAGACCTGTTCACTTTACTGAAGCAGATCTAACAAAAAAAATAAATAAGAGAACTGAATGATAGTGAGGGGAAAATGTCAGGAGACTCGGGATCAGACAAACCTTTATAACGGACAAGAAAGAAACACCACCACCACAACATAGCATGGCTGCAACTAACAGCTTCCGCCATTTCAACGAACCTGAAAAGTTGCCCCGCCAAGAGGTCAGATATTTCCTCAGTCTGAATTGGGTCACTGAGAGTATCATCATAGCCTCATTTTAATTATCATCAAATCACAGGGACTAATTGCAAAAATTTATATAAATAAATAAAAAGGGGCTGTTGGTGACAAAAGAAGTGAAATCACAGGCTCCGCTAACAATCAGAGAGGGGACAGTACCACCCTGAAACCAATCTTCCGCCTCCCTAAGAGCAAAGCCTCATTCTTAGACCTGTTCACTTTGTGGAGCAGATCTAACAAATATCAGGAGACTCAGGATCAGAAAAACCCTTAACATCAAACAAGAAAAAAACATCAACACCATCATAGCAAGGCTGCAACCAAAAGCTGCCACACCAAGAAATCATTGGACATTTCTCTTCAAGCCTGACTTTGGATTCCCTGAACATATCATCATCGTCTAACCAACCACATAAACCCAAACAAACAGGCGTCTATGTGTGTGTGTGATAAAAGGCTATTGTAACCAAAACAAGTGTATTGTAGTCACAGGCTCTGCTACAATCAGAGAGGGCAACCACCCGGAAAGCTGCCGCCTCTCTCTGAGAACAAAGCCTCATACATAAACCAATGTTATGAAAATTCAGATTTACCAAGATTTCATATAACAATTCTGGTTGAGCAGTTTTCCATCTACACAAAGATCATTGATTAAGCAGTTAAGGTAGTGTCTGGTAAGATGTTAGAAATGTATTTGATTAAAGTAAGCCGCAGAAGCGATTGATTAAGAAGCTAAGAGTATAGATATCCATTGAGATTCAAAGCAATTCTACATGTTTAAAGAATGTTGCATTCCCATAGTAAAAGAATTGGAGGTAGAAATCAAAACCTTTTCTATTTCCAGTTGAGAAGGAGAAAGTGAATAGCGAGTCATGAAAATTCTTCCCCGCACCACAATCATCATCTTCTCCAAAATTATGGATTTGCTTGTTTACATAAATTCGCATAAACTAATTTTTCACTCTGCTGACCCCATCACTTACCAACATACTCAGATGGCTACAACTATTTTCAGCAACCAAAAAGAGCTGAACAGAAATAATCAACATTCCAAAATAAAGCTTAGACCAAAATGGAAAGTTTTAAAATCAATACCCAGCAGTAAGACGGATCAAATATGTTAACCAATTCTATAGCTGGTCATATACACACATCAACACAGTAAAATTTGCAGGTTAAGTGGGCAACCAGAAAACAATCAAGTAGGCAACTAAAATTGTATTTTACCCTGCTCCCTTGTGGTCAATTGATAATAGCTAAAAATTGTACAAACCGCTGCTATAATTGAGAATAAAAAAGTGAAATGAACAAAGAAAATGAACAAATGAATGATTTTCAGAAGATCAATGCAGGACTCTGTTTTTGGTAAGAAGTACTGTCAGAAAAATCAACGAAACTAAATATTTGGAGAAGGGAGGCTCAGATCAGATATGCCATGCATCAGACTTGTGAAAAACACCACCCTGAAACCAATCTTCCACCCCCCTTGAGAGCAAAGCCTCGTTCTTAGACCTGTTCACTTTTGTGAGCAGATCTAACAAATAATTAAGGGAGAGCAACCGAAGGAAAGAAAGCCTGAGAGCAATGAGAAAATGCAGAATAGCAGCAACTGAGTTGATGGTTAAAAAAGGGGATGAGACTCGGATCAGCCTATCCCTTACATTGGGACAAGAGAAACACCACCACTACACCGTGGCTGCAACAAAAAGTCGCCCCACATAAAAATCATTGGGTATTTCTTTTTCAAGCCTGATTTTGGGTTCACTGAAAATATCATCATAGCCTCACCAGCCACATATACATACAAGCAGGAATCTATCTATCTATATATGATAAAGAGCTGTTGGTAGCCAAAATGAGTGAAATGAAATCACTGGCTCTGCAACCTATCAGAGAGGTGGCATCACCCTGAAACCTGCCATCTCTCTTTAAACGCAAAGCCTCATACTTAAACAAATGGGATGAAATTTCCAGGTTTACCAAGATCTCGTGTAACAAGCGGTTTCACCATCCATATAAAGACCATTAATTAAGCCATCAAGTGTTACAGTATCAGGCAGTAGTCCAAGTTTGAGTGTTTTACCCAAAATAGAGAACCCCAGATACACACTATGTAAGCAGCGGAAGCAATTGATGTTAAAAAGTATAAATATCCTTTGAGATTCTGAGCAATAGTATATGTCTAATGAATGAAAGAACAGTCTCACAATATTTCATTCTCAGAGTAGCATAAAATAATTTATTAAATTCCATAATGAAGGATGGTGATTCATTTCATATATTAAATGAAGCAAAGGTTCAAGTGACAATGAAAGTAGAAGAAGAATAAAAGGATTAAGAAATAAGAAACATAACCTTTCTCATTTTCTGTTGAAAAGGTGAAACCAAGAAGCTATTAATAAAATTGCTTCCTTGTGCAACTATCACCAGTTTCCAACAAAATCAGAGATTTGACTGTTCATATTTATTTGCATTTGCTGATTTTGACTACCCCAATTAACTTGGGATTAAGGCTTTTTGAGTTGAGTTGTTGAGAGTTGCTGATTTTGACTCTGCTGACCACATCATTTATTGGCCTCATACTAATGGCTATAAATATTATCAGCAAAATAAAAAGGGGATAAACAGAAAATTCTAGAGAAAGGAGGCTCAGATCAGATAGGCCTTGTATCAGACAAGTAGGAAAAACCACAACAAAGCACAGCAGCAACTAAAAGCGACCAACATTTCATTGGACCCCAAAGTTGCCCCGCCAAGAAATCAGGTATTACCTCAGTCTGATTTGGGTCACACTGAGATTATCATCATAGCCTCATTTTACTTAGTATCAAATCTCATGGACTAATTGCAAATAATAATAATAATAACAACAACAACAATAATAATAATGTTTGTTTTCCTTTTTTTGCATAGGGCTGTTGGTAACATAAGAAGTGAAATCACCGGCTCCACTACCAATCAGAGAGGGGAGAGTCAACCACCCTGAAACCCATCTTCCACCTCCCTGAGAGAAAAGCCTCATTCTTAGAGCTCTTTCATTTTTGTGAAGCAAACCTAACAGCAGAGAAGAGATTTGAGAGTGGCCGCTTGTTTGGATGGACTTTAGAAATGCATTCGACTAAATTAAGTAGCAGAAGCAATTGATCAAGAGTGTAGATATCCATTGAGATCCAATGCAATTCTACATGTCTAGAAAAATGAAAGAACAGCATAATGTTACATTCCCACAGTAAAAAAATTGGGAGGTAGAAATCAAAACCTTTTTCATTTGCTGTTGAAAAGATGAAACTGGAACGATTCATGAAATTGTTTCCCCAAGCCACTGTCATTAGTCTTCATCAAAATTAAGAATTTAATTGCTCATATAAATTCGAGTCAACTGATTTGAATCTTCTCACCACATCATTTACCAGTATACCTGATTGTTAAAACTACTGTTAGCAAAACAAATAGTAGCTGAACAGAAAACTTTAGATAAAGGAGGCTCAGATCAGATATGCCTTGTATCAGACAATAAGAAGAAACACCACAACATAACATGACTGCAACTAAGAGCTTCCACCATTTCGGCGGACATGCAAAGTTGCCCCGCCAAGAAGTCAAGTATTTCCTCATACTGATTTGGGTCACTGAGAGTATCATCATAGCCTCATTTTAATTATTATCAAAACTACAAGAGCTTAAATATGCAGTTTTCCTGTAATTAATTAATCACCATGACCATCATCCACTAAAATCACCGGCTCCGCTGTCAATCAGAGAGGGGAGAGTCAACCACCCTGAAACCACTCTTCCACCTCCCTGAGAGCAAAGCCTCATTCTTGCACCTGTTCAATTTTTTTAGAAGCAGATCAAATAACAGAGAGTGAGAATGATCAAGGGA
>CAOJBK011149569.1:0-30416 GCA_948294925.1 Codiaeum variegatum | reverse complement strand
ACTTCTCCTTTCTCTTCTCCTTCTTCTTCCTTATTTCTTCCTTATTTTTGTTGTTTTATTTTATTTGTTGTTTATTGTAATTTGCTTTTTATTGTAATTTGTTTTATTGTTTATTTTTCTTCTCTCTCTTTATCTGGTTACCGACAGAGAAAGAAGAGAAAAGCATATTCTCTGTAGGAGAATTGTGTTATTTAGATCCAAAAAGAGTCGGACATTAAGTTTTTATAGTACTATTAATCAAACGTAATTACTACCCTACATTCTAATACTTTTTTACTTTCAATAATTTTTAAAATATATAAATAAGAAATTGTAAAACATATATTTTTATAAAAAAAATTTTTAAAATCAAAATATTAATATATATTTTATATTATAATTTAAAATATTTTTTTATAAATTAAATTTTAAAATTTAAACACAAAAAATAAAATAAAATGATATTTGAGAATGAAAAAAATATATTTTATTATTATTACTCATTTATTTTAAAATAAAAATTTATTAAAAAAATATTATTTTAAATTAATTTTATTGAAAAGTATATTCTTATTAATTTTTAAATATTAAAGATATATAAAAAATGATTTTCATTAAAAAAAAATAACTTCATACTTTCTTTATTTCAAAATAATTATCTTTTTATAAATTTTATTTTATTTAAAAATATTTGTCACTCTCTAAGGAAGTATTTATTACTCCCTTTATTTCATAAATATATTTCATTATTCCTTTTTTTATATCCCATAAAAATAATTCACTTTTTCATTTTAGAATATAATAAATTATTTAATTTTATTATACCTTATTTATTTTATTATCATCAACTACTTAAAATTAGTAAAATAACTAAATAATTAATTCTAATAAAAACTTTACTAGTATATATGCATTATTAATGATTATATGAGGTATATTAGTAAAATACATTAAAAAATAACTAATTTAACTATATAAATAATATTTTTTTAATTTATATGTAAAATAAAAGGGAACTATCTATGGATGATGAATGGAGTATTTTTCCTCATTTACCTTCATATTATATTTTTATTAAACATAGCATTAATTATTTTTATATCTTTGCACTTATCTCAAAAGATGATATTTTAATATTTTTCATTCAAAATTAAGATAATTTAATGATTTTTTTAATTTGTGTGTCACGGTCTAAAAGTACAATTATTTTGAAACGGAAATAATATTTCACTATATTTTCAAACAAAATTTTAAATAAATATTGTGAATAAAATTAATTTTTTTATAAATTCATAGTAGAATGGAGGGATTACTAATTATGATGCACACCAACAATTAAGCCGTTGATAAAATGCATATTCCTAATTAAGATTGTTGTTTTGGAATTTTAACCTTTACATTCATTATCATTATTTTGATTGCTGAAGCAAAATATTTTGTAAACCTTCAAATTTGACTTAGTTAACTAATCATTCCTTATTTTTTAAAATTGTTAAATTTAAATTTAATCATTTGATTCCATTAATAAGAGTTTTCATCTAAAATCATCCAAATTTACTTCTTTTTTTTTTAATTGAGAGCATATGTGAACACACTTTATCTCAATCTTCATGTACACCCAAATTTACTATTAGTTAATTATGAAATTGAGGAATTGATGTTGCATCTGCAGTTCCCTCATGGGTTTGTTCAATTAGTTATGACTTGTGTTTAGAACTGCTAAGTTTTCCTTGTTAATTAATGGCAATTTGGAAGGCTTGTTTGTTGGGGGTAGAGGAATGAGGCAGGGTGATCATATATGTCACCTCTGCAATTTATTCTTGCTATGGAGTACCTATCTAAGTTACTCAATTATTTTGCATATGGGGAATTTAAGTTTTCATGGGAGTTGTGTTGTTATAAAATTAACCATTTAATCTTTGCAGGTGACTTATTTCTCTTTGCTAAAGGGAATACCTCTTCTGTTGAATGGTTAAAAAATAAGTTGGATCAGTTCTTTAGTACTTTTTGGGCCATAAGCAAATATTCAGAAGAGTAGTATTTTCTGTTGTGGGGTTCCTAGACCTCAAAAGGCTCAAATTCATTGTATTCTGGGTTTTCAAGAGTGGTCTCTCCTTATTAAGTACCTAGGGGTTCCTCTTATCACCTCTAGGTTGAAGGTAGGGGATTGTCAGGAGTTGATTGAGAAGTTGACTAGTAGAATTAATGGGTGGGGTATGATGAAGTTGTTTTTTGCAGGAAGGCTTGAGCTGATTAACTCAGTACTGAGTAGCCTTTTTATTTACTGGTGTAGCATGTTTATGTTACCTATGAGTGTGATTCATGAAGTGGAAAAGTTGTGTAGGAGGTTTCTATGGCAGGGTGGTTTGCTAGGTTGGGGTAAGTGTAAAGTGGGTTGGGATGTTGTTTGTAGGAATAACTTGAGGGAGGATTAGGTATCAAGCATGTCCATGATTGGAATAGGACTGTTATGTCTAAACATATTTGGGAACTGCTTGTTCAGAAGGAAACCCTCTGGACTGAATGGGTGAAGGTTAACAATTACAGGCTTATTCCTTATTGGGAGTCCAAAACCAGGTGAGAGGAAGTTGGACTTAGCAGCAGCTTTTGAAGCTTAGAGGGGCAATCATCAAATATGGCATTCATTTCCCTTTGATATGTAGCCCTAGCATTTTCCAAACCAAAAAGCATTACTACCCATTCATATGCTCATATCGAGCCAGGACACGCTATCTTACTTACATCTCCCTCGGCGATTTTGATTTGGTTATAGCCTAAATGTCCATCCTTAAAACTCAAAATAGTATTTCCAGTGGTCGAATGTATCAACATATCGGCTATGAGCATGGGGCACTCATCATTGGGAGTTACAATGTTCAAATTTCTGAAATCAGCACATATCCTCAACTTCTATTTTTCTTAATCATCGGGATTATGTTGGAGATCCATTATGTGCAAACCGCAGGTCGGATGAATCACTCCTTCAGCAACCTTTCAACTCTTACTTGATCAACTCTTCAACCTCAGCTAACATTCTCCTCATGGGTTTCTTGAATGGCTTGAACCCTGGCTCTATGGGCAACTTATGCTAAACAAATTCCATAGCAAGTCATGGCATCTCATCATATGTCCAAGCAAAGTAATCTTTGTATTCTCTTAGGAGAGTTATTAACTATTCTTTAAATTCTGGAGATAATTTATCACTTATGAAAATCATACGCGGTTTGGCTTTTGTCCCCAAGTTGATCTCTTTTAAGGGATCTTTGACTTCTTTTGGCTCATCTTGGAGCTTCTTGTTTGCTAACCCAAAATCTTTAAGCTATAGGACTTCTGTGGAATCTTGACCTTCATCCTCATAAATAAACTCCGCCGAGAAAACTTACTCCTAGAAGAGATTGCGAAGCTTGACAATCTCCTCCATCTATCTCTTAGAGATTTTAACCATAGATTAATAGGATGAGGAAGCTCGGTCAATCGTGTCGAACTGTCTTTACCTGATACATCTATTCATCCAATATAACCTTTCTATCAATATTCCTCTCGAGATCTGAGAACAAATTCTTAGCTTCAAAATCATAGTATACCACATCCGAGAAGTGAACTTCTTACCCAAAGGGATTGGGATCAGCATGCACTATCTACATATAATCATCCCTGAAGATAATCAACATTTGATGCATGCTTGAGGGAATACAAAAATTTGAGTGGATCCAATCCCTTCCAAGAAATAGATTGTAGTTAACCTAAGCATCAACCACATAACAACCCATGGGCCGAATTTCCCTGCCAACTTTGAGCTCAATAACTACAAATCCTTGTGGCAGTGTTTCACCCCCCATAAAAATTGTGCTGGGAAAGCTCAACCCTCACAAGATCTTGAGAAGTTAGCCCCCATTTCTTGAAAGTTTTCAAGGTTTAAATGTTTACCCCAACCTCATTATCTAGCATGAATCTGTTTGTCGGGATTCCATTTGCCTTGGCCTTGATATAGAGAGGCCGAATGTGATTGGCTAACCTCCTCTGAGGTCCTCCATAATATGGACAATGGTTTTTGAGTTCCTTTATCATCAACTTCAGCTTATAAGACATCTCCATCCAGGGTAGCTTGTAGACATGACTTGACTTGAAACTCTTCGGGAAGCACAATCACCATTTTGGGATCCTCTTTTACTTTAGGAACTGAAGTTATGGTAACGATATTGATATTTAATCTTTTAATTGGCCTAGGCTCCTCCTCTTTCTCTTCCTTGGCTGATTTCTGATCCTTGGGGCGGTGGTCTTTCAACCAGACTTCATGCTTTACCTCATTGATATTCACAATAGTAGACTTTTTCTGAGAGCTCTCCCATTGGGACTTCTGATCTTGAGGCCTTCTTTCCTCAAGCCTCTCTTCTCTATGCTTCCTAGGTGCCCAACACTTGGCTCATTGCTCCCTAAGTTGCATTCTATCATCAACTTCCTTAAAGATTTTTTTTATCTCTAATGGTCAATTTATGTTCAGCCCTCTCAATGGGCACTTTGTTTTGCCCTTCATTTTAGTCCTCCATTAATCCTCTTATTATCTCTCTCTCCTCCCAATATTTATCCTCTCGATCTTGGGCTTTCAATTTCCTCTCCCGTAACTCTTCCTTTTTCTTGGGTCAATTCTAGCAGCTATTTGGAGTCTCTCCATTTATTGCTGCCTCCACAACCTTCTCTTCTAAGTATGGGTTGCTATGGTTGATCCGAGATAACACATTACCAGAGCTTGAAGGTTAGGAGTTAGGCTGGTGTTGTTCCTATTTCTCCACCTTCCTTGGCATGGGCTTGAAAGTCTTAAGTATTCTATCTTCAGGAGGAGAAGGCTTCTCTTATGTGATTACAAGAAATGGGTTTGCCCTTGCAACTTCTGCATAGCTCCTCTCCCTTGACTTCTCCGGCAGTTGTAATCTTTGTTGGATGGGCTTCTCAAGATATTGAAGCCTTTCATAGATAGGGAGCTTCTCTTCTCCCTTGGTCATAGCCTACCTCTTCTTCGATGCCTGAGGCACAGAGGAAATCTCCTTTCTCTTAGGGATGACCTCAAACTCTACCTTGCAATTGGGGCAAGTTAAACAAGCTTCATAGAATCCATCTTCTTAGTGATCCTTCTTTCCATGTTAAGCTTCATTCTAGGGCTATCCATTTGATTCCTTAGCCTTCTTAGCTCTAGAGGAGTTACTGTAACCATTCCTACCTTGATACCCACCTTTGTTCCCTTAGGGAATGGAGTGGTCTCAATGGAAGCATTGTCTTTACTCGGGAATAGGAGCCTGTCATCATCAATAGCCTTGTGCACCACATTCTTGAAAGTGATGCAATTATTGGTATAATGTCTATCAATATTATGCCATTTACAATATACCCTTAGGGGGCAGGATCACATGCCCGAAACTCAACTCAATTTCTCCATCCTCCAAGAGTGGGTCAAAGATTTCCTCAAGCCTGGAGATGTCAAAGGAGTATTCCTCAGCTAGCTTATTAGTTTTCTGCTTCTTTTTTTGTTGAGGCCTGAGAGCATGAAAAGAATATGGATTCCCGGCCTTTAACTTAACCACACAGATGTTTATATCTTCTTCGGAGTCAAATTCTTCAACTGGGAATGAGAATGCCACTTGATCCTTGTAATAAGATCGAACAAGTAAGCAACCTCTCATAGCTCATTACTCGGTCTAGAAGATCATAAAAGTCATAAAACCTTGTGCCTTGGAACTTCTCCCAAATGGCCATATTCATTCCTTCAAAGTCCAATTCCACTAGTTCTATTTTAGGAACTCAGGTGGGGCACTGAGTCTTCAATTTTTGGAATCTTACCACATAATTTCCAGCTGCCTCACTAGGTTTCTGAGTAATCTTAGCCAAATCCGCCAAGGTAACATTTGCCTTAGAGCAATAAAAGCCTGAACCATTTGATCCCAAGTTTGAATATTATTTGGCTTGATGAGGCTATACCACTCAAAAGCGGTACCCGTCAGCGAGTTACCAAAAAGCTTAAGTTTGAGATACCCACTAGATGAGGCCTCACCACATTAGATCGTGAACCGGGAGATGTGTTCCCTAGTGGTGACATTGTCTTCCCTAGAGAATATTATAAACTCCGGAGTCTTGTATCCCCATGGAAATGGATAGAACACATTAATCCACTTAGGGATAGGGTTGGCCATGGGGCTCCCTAGGAGGTCTCCCAATTTGCACTCTCATCTTTTGTAATTGTCTTGTCAGTTCGTCGTCATTCCATGGCGTAAGGTTTTGATACCCAAGGTTAGACAATTGTCCTTATGCATGAGCTTTTATAGGCCACCCATGAGGAGGGATGGAGCTATATGATCGACTTGGGGTAGGGTAAGAGCTTGTCTGGGGGTCTGAACTGGGGGTAACAAAGGTACTTGTTGATATCAGTCGAGGTCTTCTTCAAAATTTCCTTGGCTAATTTTCTATTCTTATCAGTCATTGAAACCACTACTGGAGCATTTCTCGCCGATGAAACAACGGGAAGTCTGGACCATACCTGGTGAATGATTCTTTTCCTCTTTGAGTGAGAAATGGTAGGAGAAATAGATGCCTAGCTTTGGTCCCTAAGGAACCCCCGAAAGGGCTGCCGTTGTGGTACTCCTTGAGGAGTGACTTTCTCAAACGAGGATCTAGCTTTTTCGCCTGTTTCAATACATATTTTCATTCCTCATCAGTTGTGGCCGATAGCTATCGGGGTAGGTGTCCCTTATAGGTAACTATGTCATTATATCTCCCTTTGAGAATGTCGATGAAGATTGTGATGAAATAGGTGAAAGTTTGAATGGTGTTGTATACCATGTTTTGAGCATCCTGATTCTCCTTCATAAAAGGAGGCATGACTTGGGCTATCTAATTCATCATGCCCGTTTACATGTCTATATCGGTTTGAGCTACTGTCAATCCAATGACATCAATATCGATGACGGATAGAGACTTCAGCCTGGGTGGGTCGATATCCCTATTGTACTCATCCTCAATTTTACCCTCAGTGATATTTCCTTGGGGAGGGTGTGGTAACACACCAGGGATGACTACTTTCAGAGGTTGGGTGTTCATATTACCTTTGGCCAGACCTACAGTCACAGGATCAACATGATCATTAGAATGGTCAATAACTTTCCTTGTCTTATTTTGATGTTTTTCAACCATATTACTATCTGAAAGAAGTCCCACTAGGCGTGCTAATTCTGTTTGTACGAATTTGATAGGATCCCGAGCTATTGAGAGCACTCAGGTATGGATCTATCAATCTAAAAGTTTTCAGACTGATAAAAGTGGAAATGTGAGTTTCTCGTATCAGTTTAGGCCAGATAATATCAAATATTGAATAGGGATATGATAACAAAAATGGATCTAGTATTAAACCTAAGAAATGTGATCCAAACAGTGTATCTTTTTGGTATTTTTCTTAATACAATGACTAAAATAAAGGAAATGAACAAGTAAATGAGTACAAAAATAAACCTAAGTGCACATATGTGTCCCTTGGATGATGATGTTTCTGCCAGTCACCATCTTCATAGCTCTAGGTGGATATTTCTCTTTGGGATTTAAGTAAAGCTGTCACCAGGAACTCCTGGTCCAGAGGAGGGATGATATCTATGCCAAGACTGTCAACCGTCTTCACAGGTGGAGATATAAGAGACCGTTATCACTCCGGTGGAACAACTGCAATCTGAGGGACTAGAAAACTAGGGTTTTGCTTAAGAGCAAATAGATAAAGTTTGATAAATGTTGATGATTAAATACTTAACCCTAGAATTTAAAGCCCTTTATATAGTTTCCTTAGGTGATGGAGACCTACCCTAAGGCAGCATTTGATTGGACTTGAGCTTGGGAATATGATCCCTGGATTTGGGCCTTCAACCAAGGGGTTCATGAGAATGGTCCTGGGTTAGGATCTAGGGTTATTAAAACTGGGCCTCTGGAGATTAGGCTTCAACTGATCTTAGTCATGAAATGCTTAGAGGAAACACCCTTCCCGCCATGGGCTAGATATCTCCTTCATGGACTTGGAGTAGAGGTTTGATCCCTTATTGATCTAGGGACTCACCCAGGGGCATAAAATGAAGGCCTTCAGTTTGAAGATATGGTCCATTGAAGATTTAAGGCCTTGTCCAAGGACTTGAAATAAAGGTATTGAAAGAGGATTGATCCATAATTGATCCTTCGAAAGAACTTTTGGACCTATTAGTGTGAGATTTCTAGATTTTGCAGCTCTCAGACCCCTTTTTGGTATCAGAGCCTTATGGTTGATGTTGGTAAGAAGAAGAGAATTATTGTTCATCATGTCTACTGAACTTTCTACTCAAATTTCTACTCTTCAACTTTCTCCCTCTCTGAAAAAACACATCTCCAACAAGATTGATCATCTTGTTAAAATTTCACATATCCCAGAAATAGTTCAAATTGAACAATCTCTTGTTCTAATTCTTAGTCCTTATAATGTTTTCAAGAAACATTCTTCTATTAAGCAATCTTTTCGTAATTTGATCCATAAACCAAATCTCCATGTTAAAGAATATATTCAATCATCTGCTTTGACTTAGTGTTCTTTAACCGCTTCTCCACAAGAGCAGTATGTAACCCTTGAGATTCCTCTTGAGTTTATTGATCAATGGAAAAAATAAGGATATATTCACCTTCATCTTGGTGTCATTAGACTTGTTCTTTCCTACCATGGAAGGATGGGTCTTCCAGTAACAGCAAGGATGTCACTGTTAGATAGCCGTTATCTTCGGTATGAACATGCAGTAATTGGATCTATTGTCACTACACTTAATTATGGAAACTTTCTTCCCCAATTTCAACATGAGTCTCAATGATCCTTTTCTTTCTACTGCATTGAAGATATAGATTCAAATCACTGGTGCTGAACAAGTAACTGATTCATTATCAGCTACTTTTCATCATCAAATCATTTACAGACTTCAGGATCATGATATTAATCTTTAGCTTCCTAGATTTCCATCTTCTACAGATGCTCTATTCATCACTGCTAATTTTGGACAAACTCCAGTCATTGTCCAAGCTGCCAGACAATTAGAGCAAGAAGAGCTGAAGAAATTAATTCCTTTAGAATGGCTTACCAATTATGAGAAGCCTCATCAACAACAACATAAGCCAGTCCAAGAAGTTGATCTGTGTTTCCTTCGGCAAAATGATGGCACCATCAAAACTGTGTTTAAACATAATGAAGCAGATACAACACCTGATATTTTTCAAGTTTCCATAATTGAACCAGTTAATTTTCCTAGAGAAAGACTTCCAATTCATTCTTTCTTTCCTAATGGTCATCCTATTTATCTAGGATGGATCAATGGTCATTTTATATGGGATGTTCCAGGTTCAGGCATGTGTGATCCAGACTGCCCTTGTGATGATGATTGTGAGTATCATTATTCACCTCTTGTTGAACCTAGAATTATTCCAAAAAGATTCTTTGGGGCTTGTAGTAGTTGGAATCTAAATAGAAAAAAGGATAAAGATGATGATTATCCTGACCCCAAAGGTCCTTAGGTAGGCATATCAATGGAGAAATAGCTGTCAGATCAAATATTTGTTCAAGACAAATATGGTAAGCTTCAATTTAAGACTGATATCTTGAAAACTGCATTCCCTCAACAAGAGATATCTCCTCTTTCTCCATTTCCTTGTTATAAGGAAGCTCTTCAAATCTTGAAGAATGAAGGATTGCTACCACAACAGTCTACTTCATCTTGTTCCAATGAAGCATGCCTTCCAGCTCCAATTTCAGTTCATTCTCCTGTAGAATGTATGATGTTTTCTCTCGTTGATTTTCCACCATTGGAATCAGCTCACAATAGACAACCAGAAGTCATTCCAACAAAAGTTTCACCATCTGGTGAAATGAAGATTTCCCAGGCTGAAAAACTTTTAAATTGGCAAAGCAACAATGCTCTGGCACAAAATTTTGTTCTTCGCGGAATTGATAGAAAGCTTGATTTAACTTTAGAACATTCTAAACAAATCAATCAGAAAATATCTGAATTCACAAAAGATGTTCTTAGTCTTCATAAAAATCTCTCATTGAGATTTGAACAACTTGACAAAGAACTGAGAAGGCCTAATCAACAAATTTTCTCAGAAGAATTCAGAGCAAAAGATAGGGAAATCAGAAACATCAGGATGCAGCTTGATCAAATTGAAAGGGACACGCATCATTCAGTTGTTTCTACTATTCCTACATTCACATCTGCACCCTCTTGAATTTCTCATCCTTTTCCTTATCTTACTTCTCCTCTTGCAGCCTTTGTCCCTATTCAAACCATCTACAAAAATTCATTTTGGTTCCTTTGTTGAATCTTACAGAGAATTTGAGAAACAATCCAAAATGTTTCCATCTTCATCCAAAGAACCAACTTCTTCAAAAGGCAAAGAACCAATGGAACAACAATTCATTGGTACTGATAGTGTTGAGGTCTCTTCTATTTCATCTTCAACTTCTTCACAAAATCTTGCAGACATTTCCAGAATTCTTATGAATGAAGGAATGGATCCTAAAGTTGAAGAAATAGATCCTGAAGATTCTCCTCTAATAGTTGAAGATCCTACAACATCAGAAACATCTTCTAAACCATCCAATGGTCCATGGTTTACTTTTGATGATATTCCTCCATCTCAATGGCAGGAGCGACTCTCTCAATTCATGGCATGGATTAATGTTCAGATGTCTTATGAAGGAGCTACTCACAGGAAAGTACTCACAGAGTTTACTACTAGGTTTACTGGTAGTCTTCGAGATTGGTTTCAGAATCAATCCCTTTATGTTCGAGCTACCTTCACTAATCTTCCTCAAGCCTCTCAAGTTCTTTCATGGCTTCATAACCAATTTCTGGGTGATCCCAATCTTATTTTAAGACATCAGAAGCAAGAATATTTTGAAAGGCGTTGTTGTTGTTTAAAGCTTAAGGATTTAGAAAAGCATTACACTGCTATGTCTAAATTATATTATCTCATTATCCCTAATGAAGGAGATGATACTATGAAATATACTTTCATTTCATCTCTTCCTAAAGAGCTTCAACCAGAGATAAACAGAACAATTACAGCAATTGGAAGACCAGTCACACAGATTACCCTTGGTGAATTATGGCAATTTACTCTTGCCAGTATTCAAAAACTTTGTGATCAGAAGGCGTTATTAAAGCAATTCTCTCAGCAAAATTTCAATCTTGGAAAAGCTTGTAGCAAGAAGCATTTGCAGATTAAATGTAAGCAGTCCAATTGTGACTGTCTTGGAAAAAAGAAGAAAATGCATCATTTCCAGAAACATTCTTACAAGCATTCAAAAAGAAGATTCAAGAAATACAAATCTCCTTCAACTCGTTTTAGATACTTCAAAAAGAAGAAGAACAGGAGTTTCAACAAATCTGATAGGTGTTTTATTTGCAAAAGAAAAGGACATTTTGCTAAGAATTGCCCTAATCAACCACAAAAAGCTTCAAAAATGATTCAACATGCTTCTTTAAGCCTTCATATCTCTCTAGATTTTGAAGAAGATTTAGAATCTCTTCTTTCTGAATAAGATGAAGCTACTCCAGATAGTTTGTTTGTAATAACACAAGACTCAGATGATTTGGCATCAGATTCTTTTTCTGATACAGGTTCTTCTCCAGAAGATCCACTTCCAATCTTAACAATGGAAGTTTGTCCCTCAATTCAACATTATCATTTTCCATTGCTTGAAGAATTATCTACAGAAAAAACCGCCCCTATTCCTTATACCCACACACCTATCTTACCCTCAAAATGGGCCAAGCCCATTACTGTCATCGCCTTCTATGATACAGGAGACCAAAAGAGTATAATGAACCCAAATGTTTTACTTGCTGATCATTGGCAGCCCCATGTCCAGCTTTTCAAGGCCGCAGATAAAAAAGTCTTTAAAACTACTCTTATAACTAAACATAAGATTGGTATCCAATTCTTTCCAAATTTCACATTTTGGACAAGACTTCTTGGATCAGACTTACCTAACAAAGACCTTCTTGTTAGGTTTGACATTTATTATGCAGCTAAGAAGCTAAAAATACTTCCTGAGGGTATCCAGTATAAAAGACAGTTTCAGCCATACACTTCAACCTCTAACCTATTCAGTATTTCTACTATTTCCCCTTCCTTTTTACCTTATAAAGAATCCTTGTCACCATTTTTCACTAAATCACATTTACACTTTAAACACCCTTCACCTCTGTGGAAAAATGAAAATTTCTTCATCACTCTCCCTTTTAAATTAAATGAAGACATTAATCCCACCAAAGCCACACATCCAGGAATGTCTCCAACAGACTTGGCTTTAGCCCAAGCAGAATGTCAGGCCCTTCTCTCTCAAGGCCTCATTGAGCCCACAACTTCATCGTGGGCTTGTCAAGCTTTTTATGTGGAAAAACATTCAAAAATTATCAGGGGAAAAAAGAGACTAGTCATTGATTACAAGCCTCTTAACCATTTCCTACAGGATAATAAATTCCCACTTCCAAGAATATCCACCCTTAAAGTCCATATCCAAAAAGCCCAATACTATTCAAAATTTGATCTTAAGGCGGGATTTTGGCAATTGGATATTCAGCCCACAGACAGATACAAAATAGGGTTCTGTATTCCCAATGCACAATACCAGTGGACAGTCATGCATTTTCGGCTTAAAACAGCCCCATCCATCTTTCAAAAGGCCATGGTTCAAATCTTTGAGCCCATCTTGTATTCAACACTTATTTACATTGATGACATCCTTCTCTTTTCAGAAGATGAAAATTCTCATTATAAGTTCTGACTCATTTTGCCACTATTGTCCAGACATATGGTATTATGCTTTCAGAAAAGAGGAGCATTATTGGTCAAAAAGAAATTGATTTTCTTGGTATGCATTTCAAAAATGGCCAATACACATATGGACCACACATCACTCAAAAACTAGATAAGGATCTCTCTATCAAGCAAATTCAACAGTTCCTTGGAATTTTTAATTATGTCAGAGATTCCATTCCACATGTGGCCCAATATACTTGCCATCTGTCTAAACTCTTAAAAAAGAATCCACCACCATGGACAGAAGAGTAAACTACAGTTGTCAGTCAATTGAAAAGGATAGCTCAGAATCCTCCACCTCTGACTATTCCATCTAATGGACAGCTCATCCTTCAGACTGATGCTTCTGACCACTCATGGGGGGCCATCCTCCATGAAGATAAAAATGGTACAAAAAATTTGTGTGGATATGCATCAGGACACTTTACCATTGCTGAGTCACACTATCACTCAACCTACAAATAAATCTTAGCTGTGAAGTATGGAATCAAGAAATTTGAATTTTTTCTCATCAGTTGTCATTTCATCATCAGAATGGACAACTCATCTTTTCTAAAGATTCAATCAAAAGACTATTTCTGAAGCACAGCTGTTACGCCTTAACTCTTGGTTCAGTAAGTTTGACTTTCAGGTGACTCATATAAAAGGAGATAAGAACCTCATCCCTGATTTCTTATCTCGTATTTCAAAACTTAAATCCCTTCATCTCATCACTTCCACCATAAATCTTCCATTAATTTTCATGGCTTCCTTTCATTCTTCTCCTAATCCTCCAGAATTACCCACAAGACTTTCTTCTGATCTAGCTACAGCTTTTGCTAGAAATATGGTTTTCCATTATCTCTCTTTAATCCAAAAATCTTATGCTCTGCCTTTAGATTCAGCTTTTTATTATCCATATTTTCCTTGGTACCTTGTCTATAGGCTTTCATCTCTTCATCCACTTCTTGAACATGAAGTATGGTTTTTTTGGTGTCTTTCTACTCTTCATTATCATGCTATCCAGTTTCCTACCTTAGAACTTTTATATTTCTTTAATAACGAGTCCAATAAAGATACTTATCCATGGTTATTTCTCATTTGGTTCAAAAGTTCTCAACAATGGGTTGATTGTCTTCTCAAAACTATCAAAGAACATAATCAGTTCAATCTTCCTCATCAAGAAGCATCTCAGTACCATAATATTATAATTTGTCATAAGTCTTATTATCCTAGTAAAAAATCATCAAAGTGCCATGCCTATCTATAGAAAACTCTTCCCAACATTCTTAATAGTTGTGATGACTCCATAAAAACAGCTTTAAAAACAACCTTGGAAATTAGAAATAATTGTTTACAGGTTTATTCAAGCTTAGGAATTCAACTCAGTCTTCCTTCAAATTTCATTTTTAATGATGAGTGGTATACTCTAAGACCTAATTCCATCATAGAAGTTCCAGAATCAAGCACAGCTTTAACAGACCTTCTTGATTCACAACCAATGGAAGAAGAAACAGATTTGACCTTATCTCTTTCACAGATCAGTCAAATGGAACAACAGTTTTTCCCTCAAGATAAAGAAGCATCTCGTTCTTCAAATCAGAATAAAAGACGTAAAACCAGACAATTTGTTCCACCAGGTCCAAGTCCCTTGGGTTTACAATCATCTTCCAGTACATCTACATTTTCCATTGAAGATGAATAAGAAAAACTTATTAGTGAAGCATATGAAAAAATGAAAAGAAAGCAGGATGAAGCTGTTAATAATACAAGTAGTAGGTTTTGGTAATGTAATGATGTCATCATCTTCCACTACTTTTGATAATGGAATAACAGATAATCTGTCTAAGGAAATGGGTTTTAAGTGGGACCATTGTGACTCCTCCATTTGTCCTGAGATTATCTTTATCTCTATTATTATTTGTAATGGTTTGTGACGTAATCAGTGACGTTTTGAGTCTGTATAATTATTTTCTTTTGATGTAAGCAATGATGTAAGATAATACTCTAGGTTTTCCTTATCTGTAAGGATAAGATTCATTATCTTATCTACTACGTGTCTGTAATCTTATGGATTGTTATGTTTTGTGTTTGCCAGCTGTATACAGTTGTTTAGTTTCTTAAGGCCTATATAAGAGGCATTAAGTTTCAGTTTGTAAGTAAGTTCAAAAATTCCAAATAAAATATTTTAGTTTTCTTAAAAATGTTCTTCTAAAACTTTTATTTCTCTTCTTCAAATCTTCATCTTTTCATTTGGCAATGAAGATTGTTCTTAAATGATCCTTCATGATCTATATATCCAGATGAATCAACAGAACTAGCTTAGCAATTCAGAAGTAAGCAGTGTCCAAAAGGCTACCAGCCCTCAGGATAGGAGATCCGTTTTGGACGAATTGATGAGGAACTAGCTTTAAGTTGCATAACTTTGAGCATTAGTGTGAGATTTCTAGATTTTGTAGCTCTCATACCCCTTTTTGGTATCAGAGCCATATGGTTGATGTTGTCCTAATTTTGATCTATGTCAATAAGATACAGTACCTTTCAAGAATTTTTAGCCTAGAAATAAAATAATACATATTCTTTTTTTTTTGCCTAAGAAATGATAATACATTTTATTTAAATGAAATTGTCACATATAAATAATTTTATTGAATTAAAGGTAAACCAATTAAATATGATTTCTACTATCAATCAATCAATGATTGAGGAGGGTGGTCCCATTTTTGGTTTAAGAGTGCAAATTAAGAATCAAACAATTATTAGTAATTAAAATGAAAAATTGATGGAGATGGAATAAAGTACAAATATAGAGAGAAAATAGTAGTAGTAAAGAAATAGTATTGACAAAACGACAAACGTATAAGCACGTGTTTGTTATGAAACCATTTGAGACGACACGTTAGCCACACGTAGCACGTGGGAACGAGATGGTCAGAATGTCACACGCACTTCGCCATGGCCCATGCTGTGCCCGAAACGAGGGATCCATGTGGTTCGTCATCAAAATCTATGTTCTCTGTTGTTACGTTATTTATTTAATTTTTTTTTTAAATTTTGCTTCTACTTCAATTTCCCAATTAGAAAGAACAAAACCGAAATGAATCTCATTTAAATTTTGCATTTTTAATATGAATTATATTACATTCCATCTGAAATTAAATTATAAAGAGAACGCTTTCCTTTAAAACACTATTCTTATAGCAAATCCAACGATAAAGGAAAAGATTTATCCAACAAAAATTAACCAAATCGACTTGTACAAGGATCTATTGTGAAATAAACTAGGGATTTTATCATTAATTGCAAGAGCTCGTGATTTTCTTGCAAAATATTTTTCATAATACAATTTCATTTCTTATGTTGCTACCTAAATTTTTTGGCTTTCTTCCTCCTGTTAGAACCATCAGGAGTTAGGTTATCCAACTTGCGCTTCTGCCCTGCTAGTTTTGCAGCACTACCATCTTTCAGTGCTTTGGCTTGTGCTTTTCTCGCAGCAACAGCTGGTCTTTTTTCCTGACGTTCTCCCAACTGAGTCCTAGATTTCAGCTTATCTGCTCCATTGCGTTTTGAAGGGCCTTTCTTTTGGACACCAGTTTTGCTTGCTCGCAAACCCTGATAGGAAATAGAAGCTTTTGTATTCGACCCACTTTTCCGTTCAGGAGTCCTCGAATCCACAGCCAACTTCTTGGTTGGTGAATTAGCAGTTGGAAACTTTTTTCTCTTGGATGGTGTACGATCTTGTTTGGAATGAGAGAGCCTCAATTCTCGATCTCGAATCTTCAAGTTTCTTTTCTTCAATGCCAGATTTGTAGCTTCCTGCATCTCATTACAAGTTATTAAAGGAATATAATAATGTCTTATGCATCATGCAAAACAAAATAGTTTTTGACGGGATATAATATTAAGATCTTATGCATCATGCAAAACAATAAATTAACTGTTCAGTTAACTTTGATTTATGTCAACATAGTTTAAACTGCCTTTGAAGTATGCCACGTTAGACATCTGATCCTAGCAAATTACATGCAACCAAGGTGCAAAAGAATGAATACATGTTATAAATGTAGAAAGAAGACTGCAGATGGATCTATTTCTCAATCTTTCTTACTAGCTCCTATGGAACCAAACAATAGTCTCCTCTTTAAACACAAAATTTCAAAGTCAATTTGATTGAGCAAATTTCCAGAACATAAACAAATGGGAAAGTAAATATACAGAGAAACGAAGACAGTAAGAAAATACAGTATTGAAGCTGCTTGCTCACTTCTACAAAGCAAATTGCTACTCTCAACACGATGGAGGGAAAAAATGCCAACTTTATAAAAGTAAAATTTAATGCTTCAAACAATAACATGAAGCATAAAAGCATTACCTTTTTTTCAGAACTAACACCAATTTTATCAAGGAAAGAGGCAAACACTTAAATAAGCGCACAAGTTAAAATTGTACGTAATTGTAGAAAATTCAAAATTTTCATTGTTGGATCAGTAAATTAGCATTAGAAAAAATATTTTCAGCATACCCTCGATTTGAACAATACATAGGCTATGCCCTTCCCTAGACCAATATGAGGATCCCTAACAACCCTTACACCTTCAATGCTGGATTCAAGATCTATGATGCCAGTGAAAAGCTGGTAAATTTCTTCATCCTGCAACGACAATATTTATAATGTCTAGATAGATGAATATGTGTAAAAATGCAAACGGGGAAGTGTGTATAATTACCTTTACATCAAAAGGGAGGTTTCCCACAAAAAGTGTCCTTTTGTTATCATAAAGGGGAGCACTGTCACCCTTCAATTTCTTTCGAGGAGGGCAAGCCCTGTCAACACGAATATGATTTCCTCCAACCTACATTCGCAAAAATATAAGATAATTTTGTACCAATTACCCTCATATATTAAGGCAGCTTCAACTCGAATGAGTTTGCAAGAAACAGAGACGAATAGCATCATACTTATAATCAAAAAATAAAATTAACCTTACAATTTAGAAGAACAAACGTACCACAGCCATATTATGGGCCAAAGATGCCTCAGCAGATTGTTCGGTTTTGAAAACAACATACGCATGTACACTGCAATGCAAGGCATTTCGCAGTTAGTAATTGAACTGAAAAATCTACATGCATGAAGTTCAAAGCACTCAACCATCTTCAACGAATATAAAAAAATTGCATGGATTGCGATTCTGTCGTTTCATTGGATATACAGTTGATATTTCGAATTTAAAAGGCCTACTCTACTCAAAAGGCCTATGATATAAAATCAACCAGCTACATCTGTTTAGCATTATTTAGTTCTATATTCTAATTTATTGAGGATTTTCAATATATTTATGGATTTATCCCAACATTTAATGACTTCTACAAATATATCACTAACTAATTCATGGTTGAACTGAAAAACAGCTATAAATCAAACTACGCACATGTCAATACATAATGATCAAATCTGACCATGTTAATCAAAAAGAATAACTCAGTCATTGGTTTAGCGAATGAAATTTTCTTTAGTTGAAAATGTTTATCATGTTCAATTACTACTAAAGGCCTGTTTGGCATTATTGTTTGATGTTATAAAAGTGCTTTTAGAATTTTTTTAATTTAATTGATTGATATTTTATATTTTTTCTAAAATTGCAAATTTTGGAAAAAGCGCCAATTTAACTACTGCTTAAAAAAGCACTTTTAACAAAATATGAAAAATTTCTATCCAAAAACACTTTTGGCAGAAGCAATAGCAATGCCAAACAGGGCCTAACAACTTCTTGCTGCAATATCGAAACTTAAAATTTGATATTTTCATTGATATATCAGTATATCCATATCCTTAACTCCAGAAAAGTGCTATTTTCCCAAGAAACATTGAAATTATTTGCAAATGGTTTTACTTGGTGGTTTAATTTTGTTTCCCCCCCTCCAATTATTTACTCTTCTTAGGTTAAGTAACAGTTTCAATGGATCAGATAGTAAACATAGATTATTTAAGTCGAATAAAAAATCACATCTCCAGCAATGGCAAATCTTAGACCATAATTCTTGGGCAAAAAAAAATATTAGACAATAATTTTAAAAGACTCAAAACTTTAAATCAACACGTACCTGTCAGCTGAATCATTGATTTTCTTCAGCATAACAGCCTCCTTTCTGGGTACCTTGGTCTGTTCAAACAACACAAAGGAATAATAAGAACATGATAATTCAAAAAACAAAGTAAACTAAGTCATTTGACACCTCAAAATCGGTATAAGACACTCACATCAACAAGGGGCACAGATCGTATCCTCACAGACTCAATCTCCCCAAACTGGCTAAACATCTTCAAAATCGCCTTCTTCTTCACCTTCAGAGGCAAGTTCCCAACAAACACTGTCCTCAAAAGCTTACTTTCATCATCAAAGCCCTCCCTTTCCTTCGTAATCAACATTGCTGCTTCATTGTCCATCTTTTTCCTCTTCTCACCAACCACAACCGTGTTTTCAGCATCTTCCGGTACAGAGCCATACTTTTGGGCCTCATACTCTCTCTCTAGTTCATCTCTCTTTCTCTTATTCTTCTTTTTCTCTGATTTTGCATCAACAACAGAGATGCTATTATCTAATGCAGAACCCAAGCTAGGGTTTTCTTTAAATTCAGAGATTTGATTTTTCAATTTTTTCGATTTCTTGACATTAGGAACCTCTTCTTCAACAATGGGGCTATTCCCTTTAATTTCAGGATTTTCATTACCTAAATTTTCGATTTTCCTTTTGAATGGATTCTTATCGGAAAAAATGGAAATGTCAGCAGTTTGCTCAACGTCGCCGAACAGTGACTTGAAAATATCGGAGCCAGCAAGAACGGTGTCGTTTTGCGAAGCTGAGGTAGTGTCAGGTTCTTTGGGTTTCTTTTTGCCCATTTGGGAAGGATTGAGAGGTTGATGGAGCAGAGAGAGATTTGCAATTACAAACCCCAATGTCAGGATTTGGAGATGGAGATAGAGACAGACAAACTATACGACGATGAGTGGAGGAGCGAGTTGGGTCGGTTTGGATTAAATAAGCCAATGGGTTCATGGGCCGAAAAGAATGGAATTTTACACAAATGCTTAAAAAAGAATTGCTTCAGTTTGGGCGAATAAAAAGAAAAACCCTCTCATCAAACCCCCTTTTTTTTTTTTAATGCAATTACACTTTTGAACTTTGAAATCGTTTCAAATTTAACTCCCATTATTATTATTATTATTATTATTTTAAAACGAAAATCCAAAGAGAAGACAAGATATTATAAGGTACACTAGGACATTCTAACTACGCTAACGCATCTCTAACACCCAAAATTATCTATCTTTCTTGTCTCATATTATTTATTGAAAAGTGGAAATGTAAGGAGAAAACACATTCATCTACTCATATTGACCAGACATGACAACTGAGTTCACTGATCGTCACACAAATCTTAGCTCATAAGAAATCAAGTCCTGGATGAACAATTTACAATCATCAATCAAAAGGCCAAACAAAGTCCTATCCTCATGAGACAAAAGCATTACACATAATCAAAGCATCGAACTAAATAATAACTCTACTCCTACCGTTTCTCTTAAGCCAACTCAAGGCTTCAAGAAAAGCCATAACTTTAGCAGTTTTTGGATCACAATTACCCTCAACAAAAGAGCCAAGAGCTGTTATAAAATTACCTTTTGAATCTCAAAGTACAACTGCAATACCACATGCCTGGGAAGCTGAAAATGTTGCAGCATCAATGTTGCATTTATATCATTTTATAGGAGGCTTAGACCAGCTGCGATCGCCCATCTCACTAGTTGCAGGAGCTGAACACGACGCCAGAGAATGAGCTTCTTGCCACTGTTGTAGGAATGACAAAGCATCAAAGATGACAGCAGCATAGGAATTGATGTTGCCATTCCAGAGCACGTCGTCCTGTGCCACCACAAAGCCCATAAAACCATAGTCGCAACACTGATGTCTCCCTCTACACAATTACACAGCAAACCACGGAACCACTCCTGCCAAGATAGAACTGAAGGTATTGGCCAAAGATGCGTACCATGTTAGCACTCTGCTGCAAAGGGACAATAAAAAAAGGTGAGTTTCTGTCTCCAAATCAACATTACAAAGAGGGCATTCAATGGGAGCATCGATTTAGCGCAAAATTAAATTGCTCTTTGTTAGGGGACAACCATGTAAAGCAACCCAAAGAAAGTTCTTGACTTTGGGTGGCACTTTGAGAGTCCATAGTCTCTTCCATACTAAAGAATTAGCTAAGTTATTAGCCTGCAAATCATGAAAAATATCAAAGATGAGCTGTTTATAACTCGATTTCACCATGTAAACCCATTTTGAATCACCCTTCCAAACCTAACAATTGGCCTTGGCTCGAAGATTAAGAGGGATAAATAAAATCAGTTTAGCATCACGATCATTAAAACCATACGTGACAACTACCACGTCCCATGAAAAACCATTGCTAGCTAATAGAGAGTTCACATTCAAATCTGCCCCACCTATAAGAGGGATTGTAGTGACTTTGTGATTTTGACTATCCTGTAGCCAAGGATCAGCCCATGTGTTAATACTCTTTCCATTCCCCACACGAATATAACACTTCTCTCTCAACAATTGTTACCCATCAAGTATACTTCTCCATAAAAAGCTTGGATAACTACCAAGCTTAGCCGTAAGAAATGAACCCTTAGGATAATACCGTGCCTTATACAACCTCGAAACCAAAGAAGAATAATCAATTAATAGCCTCCACCTTTGCTTTGCTAATATATCAATATTAAATTGATGGAATCATCTGAAACCCATGCCACCAACTGCCTTAGGAACACTTAAACAATCAAAGCTCAACCATTTCATCCTCGTAGAAGCACTAGAACCATGTTGCCACCAAAACTTATTTATAAGCTGCTCCATATAAGTGCAAAGTTTCTTTGGCAAAAGAAACACACTCATGATATAAGTAGGGATAGCCTGTAAAATCATTTTGATAATAATCTCTTTACTTGCACAGGAAAGTAATTTTTTCTTCCATCCACTAATGCAATTAGCCAATATGTCCTAAACAAAATGAAAGACACTAGCCTTGTCCCCTCCCACATTACTCGACAAACCGAGATAAGAGCTAAGCTTCACCATTTTTACAACATGAAGAGTAGAATAGACCACTTGTTGAATAAGATAACTAGTAGTGGGGCTAAAAAAATGGAAGACTTGTCAAAATTAACAATTTGACCCTAGCAAGATGAGTATAAATCAATGCATTCCTTCACATGTTTATTGTCATTCTCATTAGCATGAAAAAATAAATATGAATCATTCATGAAGAAAATATGAGATATTTGGGGAGAACCTCTAGCAACAGAACAACCATGAACCATACCTGACTACACTTTAGATTGAAGGAGAAGTGAAGGACCTTCAGCACATATCAAAAATAGATATAGGGATAACAGATAACCCTGTCTCAAGCCTCTAGTAGCAACAATATGACCCAATTCTTGGCCTTTACCCAATAGGCACATAAGAAACAATTTCTGCACACATTAAGGATATGTAAGTAAGTCAAGCTTACTCGTGAGCTACTTAGGATCGACTCAAAAATTACTAGCAATCGACTCAGTTTAATCAAGTTGAGCTCAAGCTCGAGTTACTCGAATAGTTAATTGAGTTGAGTTCGAGCTCTTTATTACTTAGCTCGATAGGTTCGCGAGCCTAATCGAGCTTTCTTATATTTACAATTTTACCCTTTTATATGTTATTAATATTTATTATTTTAATGAGTCGAGCTTGAGTTTATTTGAAAATTTAAGTTATTGAGTTAAGTTGAGTTCGAGTTTCTTTGAAAATTTAAACAATCGAGTCTACTCGAGCTTGACCCTGATTGATTCACTTTGACTCAATTATTTTTTTACTTACTTAAGTTCGAGTTCAACTCTATTAAGCTTGAGCTAGATAATTATACTCGAGCTCAAGTTTGAGCTATTCAAAACTCGGCTCGAGCTTGAGCTCGATAACCAAGACCGAGCTTGATAACCAAGACCAAGCTCGAGCTCGAGTAGCCCAATACTCGGGCTTGGCTCAAGTCGATTACACCCCTAACACATATCATCATTAGGCGAATCCAATCCAGATCAAAGCCAAGTTTCTCCATCTTCTCTTTCACTTAGAACTCTATTTTCACCTTCTTTAACTCTTGACTGCAGCATCTGCCTATGGTTCGCAAACAACAATCTCTCCAATTGCTCTTTTTTGCTTCCATCTTGACCATGGCGTAAACAAGCTGTAATCCTTTTACTCTATTTTCCCAACTTAAATTGATACCTCACATGGCATTAAATCAAGCCCATAAGCTCGATTAGAGATAGGCTACATAAACAATGTTTATGATAGCATTTTTGTACTAATTTTGCATTCAATTTCAAGCCAATTCATTGATAAGAGTACTGCTACCTCAGAGAACCTGCAAAATTGGATTTCTAATTTTAATAAGAACCCATAAATTTCTTAAATTTATAGTTTAATTTAACAGAAATTTACAAACCTTGTTTCAGGTATGGATACCCATTTCCAATACAATGGTTTATCACTCCATGTGATTGAAAGATCTCTTGCTGATAGCATAAAGCTTTTCTTTCCAGTTGATTTCTCTAACTTGAAGCTTTGCATCAGAATTTAAAACAGAGGATTTATTAGTTTTTTTATTGTTTATAGTTTATGCTCTGTTTCATTGCTTTGTTTTTGTTAAAATTTAAAAAGTAGTTTACGCATTGTTTTATTGCTCTGTTTTTGTTAAAATTTTAAAAAAGTTTATGCTCTGTTTTATTGCTTTTTTTGTTAAATTTTAAAAAGAAGTTTAAGCTCTGCTTTAATTTAGAGTTTAAGTTTAGAGTAATAAGAAACTCTAAACTTATGAATTTAATTTAGAGTAATAAGAAATTTAGGGTTTTTTAAAAAAAATTTCGGAATTATTTTGCTAAAAAGGAGGAGAAGAAAATTTCAAAAAAAACAAAAAAAAGAGAAAAGAAGATGAACTTATCAAAGCAGAAAAGTAGTGTTTGTACTTTCAAATCAGGTTTACGAAGAAGATTTTAATTTTTTGCTATCTACCTATCTTTTTTCTATTGGTTTAAATTTTCTTTCCTTCTTAAAAAAAATCACGCTGACGTGGATTTATCTCCTATATGTTGTGTGAAGTGTCAAGTCCCGCAGTCTTTTTGGGTCATGTGTCAAGCTACATCATCAAATTCACTCTCAAACCATCTAGTAACCAATTGTTGAAAAAAATTTATCAAATTAGAATTTTTTTCCAGATTAGTGACAAATAAAAATTTTAATAAATCTTAATGATCAATTTATCCTTTTATCCTTATAAAGAGATATGGATCTCAAATCACGAATAGTTTTAGGCTTAGTCTTTTTTTTTGGGATTAAAGTAATGAGGGTCTAATTTAAATTGCTTGGGATACATTTATTTTCAATAAAAGATAAGCAAATATTAGAAATTTCAGTCCTAATAATTTCCCAAAACTTTTGATAGAATCCCGTGTTGAATCCGTCCTTTCTTGGAGACTTATCCAGATGCATAGAAAAAATAACTTCCTTAACATCATTAGTAGTGAATGAGGACAGTAATAAATCATTTTCAGCAATAGATAGTTTCAAAAATACCTTGCTAAGCAACAGAGTTGTGTCCGACCCGATAGAAGTGAAGATTTCCCAAAAATATTGAACTATAAGCTCCTCAAATCCTTCTTCCGATTTCAAACAACCACTTATGTCATCCAACAACTGCTGGAACTGATTTTTTTTTTACGGCTGGCTGATGTTGCAACGTGGAAATAGCGAGAGTTGAAATATGAGTGGGTAAGCAAGAAGTGCTTCGCCCTTTGTCTCCAATACTGTTCTTCACCCGTCAGCAGCTGAAAATAGATGTCACAATCAGATTTATAAGCCTGGATTGAATCACTATCCCGTTTCCTCCATAAGCGATTCATGCCATGTTTTGCCTTATTCATGTTTTCTCGATACAACCTCATTCTTTGCTTGCCCAATCAGCCAAGATAACGCTGCAATAATTAATTTTCTCCATGATATCAGTAATAGCAAATTCAAACCAACACCAATGCACAATTTCAGGACAAACCAGATCCTTCACCCATTCATTTTCGAACCGGAACTGATAGGTAACAGTTATAGGAACCCATTCAGATAACTCAACATAAATGGCAAAGTGGTCTGATGCAGCTGCAACTACATTAAAAACACGATGGTTAGGGAATAATAGAGACCAACCCGCATTAGCCACTGCTCTATCGAGTTTCTCCTCCACCCAATTCGGCAACCCTATCCATTTCTCCCAAGTAAACTGGTAGCCAATCATACCCAAATCATTGAGGCCACAATCAATAAGAGCTCCTCAAAAATCAGAAATCAATTTGGCTGGATGAGATTGACAACCCTTTTTCTCCATAGCCAATAAGATAGCATTGAAGTCCTCCACACACAACCAAGGAAGAGAAGATTTGAGAGACAACTCCCAAAGCAGATCCCAAGATTGCATTCTTAACGCCCTATTAGGGTGGCCATAGAATCCAGTTAAATGCCAAGGAGGTTTATCTTTCATTTGAACTTCAACATCGATATGACAATTAGAATAATTCATTAACTTGCAAGAGTTTTTAATTTTCCATAAAAGAGCTAACCCACCACCATGGTTCGGGTTATCCACTGTAAACGAACCCATAAAACCCAACTAATTACAAATTCAATGAATCCTCTCACAAGTAACCATTGTCTCAATAAGAAACATAAACAATGCCTTTTTAGCCTGGACAAGTTCCTTAAGACATTGAACTGTCGAGTGGTTGACTAAGCCATGACAGTTCCAGCTTAGAGTACTTATTGGTACAGGTGGGCTTGCAAAGCAAAACTTGTCACCTCCAAGTTTAAAGAGTTGGTACCTCCATTTTGAGCAGATGAATCAAACATACTAGAAAAATCCACCACATTCAAATCCTTACTTGCCTTTGTTTTCTTTTGAATAACATCAACTTGCTGAAACACACCTTCCATTACCTGGGTATTTCTCCCATCTAAAGTAACATTTGGATTCTGATTTTCAGTAGTTGCTCCTCCCATATGATTACCCAGCTCACTTCCATCTGGAGATCGAAAGAATTGAGCCCTCACTCCACTTTCATGTGTTCTTAATCAGTTTGAATCAGCTCACAAAGATGAATCATAAGCTCACAGTTGTTCAACAATAAATGGGTTTTCAATAAACAATTTACACTTCATCTTACCATGGCCTAACACTCCACAACCAAAAGAAAAATTAGGAAACTTCTTATATTTAAACTTAACCCAAATTGATGCCCCACCCTTCTTAAGATTCATTCCTTGCAATAAGGGGATATCAACATAAATAGATACTCGAATACGCATTATTCGTCGAAGTTAAGCAACCTTATTATCAAACTCAATGTATTGCCTAATAAAACTATTAATAGAGCAAGCAATTTATTCAGTAATGCCTCTCGGGGGAAGATTTTCTACTTGAATCCAAAAAGCAGACATGTTGAGGGGTATCAATAAGGGAGGGACCTCTCCACGATAACATTGCAACACCAACAGATTTCCATTGAAGGTCCATAGACCATTCTTTGTGACATAATTCAAATTCATTTTTATGGAAAAAGTGGAAATAAAAAAGAGGGACGTGTTGTAATTTGAATGCTATTCCCTTTACTAGTTCCCATATTGTTGCCATAATGTGTTGCACTGTAGTCATGTTAATCTGTCGATGCCCAACAAAATGTCCCACCAAACAAAATTCGTAAGTGAAACACCCTTGATCCACCAAGGTCCAAACCCTTAGTTTCTCTATCTAGGCATACTTGATGTAACTCCTTCGTTATTGTCCAATGGAAAGGAAGGTTAGAGCTTAAATGAAAGAGGCATGAGATGGAAGTAAAGGGGATTTAGGGTTATGGTTTGTTGATACTTGCGATGAACAAGAAAGGATGATTCACACATTTTAAAATTTGATACAGGATTCCAGTTAATTGTTCAATTTTGCCAAAAAAAATTAGGTTGTTAACTCTCATTAAAGTTAGCACATATTCCTTAATTATTACTGTACATGAGAAATTACCCGTCTAAAGGCCTTCTTTTGCCTATGTCTGTTTTATTTTGTCTATATACATATTACTCTTGCTTTATTCTTTTCATTCGTCTCTATTCTTCAATTTCTCTAATTCAAATTGGCTCAAATCTTGCTAGACCCACTATTATCATGTTCGACATTGCTATTGAAGGTTGTAAAAGCGCTTTTAAAATTTTTTAATTTAATTAAATGATTTTTCTATTTTTTTCTAAAACTATCTTTTCAAACCTGAATTTGAAAAAAGCAACAATGTACATGCTTCGTGGAAAAGTATTTTTGAAAAGTCATTTTTAAACAAAATATAAAATTTTTTGTCTAAAAGTACTTTTGACAAATATAATGCCATACATTCCTTATGTCTTCAACCTCCATCAGCTCTAATTATTTTATTTTATTTATAAACCTATTATTTTATTTTTTTTACTCAAATCTTGACTAATAAAAATTTATCCATGAATTATTTTAATAAATATAATTTATTTAATTTTTGCTTGTTCTTTATTTTTTTAAAATAAAAAGAGTGAAAGAAGATCCTAGTAGTTGCACAAAGAGATTCCAACTAGGTTGGCAACTAAAGAGCAACCTCATCAAAAGCCTTCTAACACTAGATAATCTTATTCATATAAGAAATAATACAAAGTTCAATTAGAGATATTACAATCCCTCTGAAGGGACACTCCACATATATCATGAAATAAAAGAGGATTGAGATCATGAGGCTTAATTTCTTTAAATCCAAAATCCAGAGATGCTCCAAAATAAGCTAACCAATCCACACATTCGTTTACCTCTCTGTTAGTGATTGACCAAGGTTGGTGCATCAATTTTTTGATCTCATATACCATATTTTAAGCTGCAATTGGCACTTCACAACATCTCTTAACCATATCAACAACCATTTTATTGTCAATCTCCACTAGCAAAGTATCAACACTTTTCCTCCATGCCAACTTGAGACCATGAAAAAGTCTCCAAAGTTCAACAACTAATATCGAACAAGTACCTACCTTAGCTACAAAACTTAAGATATATTGGTCTTTATAATCCCATAAGAGGTCATCGATGAGGCCTTACCGTAGCGGCAATTAACAAACCATCATAATTAAGCTTCATGACCCCATAAGGAGGAGGCAGTCACGAAACCCATTTAGGTTGATTCATCGTTTTGGTCACAACATAGGAAGTTGCCTCATAATGGTTGCTACATTCTTTTGTGAAGCTAAAAATGATAGCAGCTAGGTTCAATGGTGAGAGCTTCTCACTATCAAAGATAGCTCAAATCCTCCAAAACAAAAGTTTCCTATAAGTGATAGAAAATAATTCAGCCCAACAAACTCCATTAATTGTGATTTTAAGATTCAAGTTCCAAAGGAACCATTCGTGACCTTGTAGCTCCCAAAAATTAACATCAAAATTTTGAGGAAAGATGCTATGCCAAATCTTTGCTGCATAAACACAATTTCTCTGAAAATGGGCAATATTTTCTAATCCACCACAAAAAAATAAGAATCATCCCCACTAATATGATGCCTGACCCTCTTTGCATTTGTAAAAAGGCATCTATAAAGAACGAGCATGAGAAAAGATGAATTTGAGGAAGGCAGTTAACTAACCACACACAACTCCACTTTTTGCTAATAGGAGCCCAACGAGATGAAGATAGCAACATGTACGTAGACTTCATTGAAAATTTTCCTAAAGGAGTAAACACTACAAGAGTACTCATCTTTAAGGAGAGGAAATACCATCACTAATTGTGCTTTCCCCTGTCATTAAAAGTTTTTAATGATGAAAATTTTTCCGTCATAGCCTAAGTTTTCCTACCCAGCCCTATTTTTGAACCGGTAAAGGCAAAAAGTAACATGTTATTGCCTCTCCTTGTAAAGATAATTAGTGACATGATTCAATTCCCCTCATTAAAAGTAATAATGAGAGTATATTTCCCCTTATTATATAATATCCATAATAATAGAATATCCCGTCACTATTAATATTTTCCTCCCTATTAATCACCTTTGTAATACTATATCCTCCCGTAATACCATAAATTCCCTTCACTAAAAATTCCTATAACAACAAAAATTTCCTCTCATTATATCAAAATATCCTCTCACTAAAAATAATTTTACCCGAAAAAGCATTTTTCTTAGTTTAATACTAATTGCCTCATTATAAATTGGAAAACTATATAAATAAGATGATGTTTTAATTCTCATAAGAAATTCATTATAGAGAATTACAAAAAAAAAAACTAATTCAATTAAATTATATATCTACACCTATATTAAGGCATAAAAGTTTATATATTTAATCAAAATATATAATATTATAAGAGTTCTCTCTCCCTTTTTCCACTACATGTATGCCAAAATTATCCAAAAAAAATTCAAATACATGTATGATTTGAGATTTATCAACAAAAGTATTGGTTGCATCTTCTCTTTTTTGAAACTCTTTTCATAAGCAAGCAATCTACAAAATACAAAACCAAAAAGAATAATTAAAGCTCATCAACAATCTAACCATATAATATTAGTTCAATAAGAAATATACTCGTGTAGAATTAGCAAGAGTTTACCCAATATTAGAAGAAAAACAAAATGTCTAAAAATTTGATAAGTATTTTTCTTATTTTTATATTAATTGTCACAAAACATCTTTTGAATAACTTCAAGCCTCATCAGTTAAAATTTCTATAAAGTTCTACTTGATTATGATCTAAACATTATTTCTGGACAATAGACACCTAAGAGGCACATTATGCATTTCTATCCAAAACTTGAGACATTAATGATCATAGAGTGATGTTGATCAAATCTAACACCTTACTATAAAATTACCAATTTAGGCAATTGACAAGAATTCAAGCCCATTAATTAATCACTAAAAACAAGAGAAAAAAATCACACAGCGCTCAGACATGTGAAATATTAGGACATGAATATGCATGAGAAGCCTACAGATATAGTCGACCGCTGTACAGAAGAAAACAAGCAATGAGAAGCTGAGTCCTCCGGAATTCTCAACCCTCCAGGGTTCCCCCGTGCGCAAAGAAATTGCAGGCAGTATCTCTATGAAGCACGGACACTTCAAAAAGGTTGTCGTATGCGTGTCGGACACTTCGGGGACACGGACACGGCTTGGACACGCGGGGACACGTATGGGACACGGCAAATCCGTGTCCCCTCTTTTTTTTTTGTTTTTTAATGGGGACATGGCATGGACACGGCGGGGACACGCCACGGACACGCGGGGACACGGGAATTTTGAAAAAATTAGATTTTTTTTTTTAAAAAAAAAACTTCTTAAAATTTATTAAAAAAAATAAAAGAAATATTGATTTTTTTTTTGTAAAAAACTCTTAAAAAGTCTTAAAATTTATCAAAAAAAAAAGTTATAAAAGAAATAATGAAACCTTAAAA
>CAOJBK011149043.1:0-16198 GCA_948294925.1 Codiaeum variegatum | reverse complement strand
GATTTTCTCTTGCATACCCTTTGTCAATTCATCCATAACAATAGTGAAAATATAAGAGCTTAAAGTTGATCATTGATGTAATTTGATCGTGATAGGAAAGTTTCTTGAATCACCTCCGGCCGTACGAACACTACTAACCGCTCCATCATGCATATCCTTAATTACTTGAATGTATTTAACTGACACATTTTTACGCTCGAGAGCACACCTTAAAACATCTCGTGACACTCTTCTGAAAAATGTTTTGTTTTATTTCTCTGCAGAGAATTACAATTTATAGACATTTAAAAATAATCAGATCCCTTAATCTTAGAGTCTAACATAGTATCCAAATCAAATCCCTTAATCATAGGCCTCGTATAGAAAGAAATGCAATAGTATATACATCAATCAACAGCTGTAATTACAGGCATAATATATACAACAAAGAAAATCTTAGATAGAGAGATAATCAAGGAATATATAGCTATGAGAAAACTAAAAAGGAAAGAAGAATATATTGACATCAACAACCAGCATTTTTTATTAATCTTCCTATGTTTGTTGTCTAATTAGGAGAATAGGAAACTAGGTCCAAATTGTGCACCTATTATTACTTAAATGCCACCAAAATAACAAATAACAATGCTACCTGTACTAGGTGTTCACCCTCTTCATATGGCTCAGGCTCTATTCCAGGAAAGAGGTAAGGGTGGCTACATGCTTTTCGTAGTTGTATTACCTGTATGAAAGAAAAAATTTAAAAGGCAGCATGTCAGGAAATATTGGTTTTCTTTAGAGAGAATACTAGAATTATCATTCCATCCAAGTAAATTCAAGGAAAAAGGTAGTTTGATATCACATGATGCTCAAGGCCGGAAATAGAGGAGTTGGATTACAATATTTTGCAGAGATTGATTTGAAGATGCAGAAGATAATGCAAGAAGTTTTGGTAGCTCTTTCCTCAATATTGACATATACACACTCTTTTGGAGGCCAACTAGAGGAGCCATCCTATCAAGATGAAGCAAAACATAAGTAATATTTTTTAGCTAAGGAACACTAAAAAACAATTCATGAGTAGTATAACTTACAAGAAAATTTGGAACACAACCAACTTACACAGTAACTTCAGTAAGGGGAGGGAGCACCAGGTTTCCGTGCTTTATAAGCTTGGATTTGGTTCTTCGAAGCATGAAGGCTTTCAAAATTCTTTTTAAGGTCCTAAACTGCTCCTTGACCTTGACTGCATCAAGACCTGCCCAATAACAACAGGAACAAAATTTTTGCAGTATCTGTAAACACAAACAATTCAGCCTTGTTGCACTACAGGGAAGCAGATAAACATATTTTCACAGCTGTCAAATATAAAATTCATATTTCTTAAACTCTAAATGAAAAAGTGTTGGCATCAACAGCCATTTATTATAAAAATCAGTAGGAGCACCAGTTCCATACAGAAGTATTCTCTTTCCATATAATGCAATTCCCCATATTTAAGATCACTAAATAAATTATTAAAAATGGAAACTACAAAACTACCAGCTATCCAAGTCCTCCTTACTGGCAAACCAAAAAGTCATCCAGACTTGTAACCATCATTTCAAAACACCTACACAAGTAACTACCCTTTTAAAAACCATTGCAGTTGCATGACACTTTATTGCAAAGTAACAAACCCTTATGCATGTAACTCGATGCTTTCGCTTTCATAAATAATATTAGATTCATCAACAATTATTTCATCATTGAATCCAATTTATGCAGAGTAGACAGCATGGCTAGCAAAGAAAAACCTCTCAAATTGATGACCTGCATTCTTTCTTACTTCGGAGAATATTTTAAAAACAATTTCAGAAATTCCAAAGATGACTACTGCCTAGTAAGATCCCTGAAACCATTTGACATCTGAAAAACAATACAGAGATTAACGAAAAGTGGAGAGTTCAACGTACAAAGCTTAATTTTATGGGAAGGCAGTTTTTGTGCCACTAACTCAAATCGGATAAGAGAACAACCTGATGTTAGATCTCCAACTTCTTTGAATATGGATAGAAACTGTTTGAGTGTCCCAAACACTAAAGGCATACAAAAATGCATCAATGCCCAGAGTTCAGTAAGATTATTCTGAATCGGAGTTCCAGTCATCAATAGCCGTCTTGGGATGAGGAAGCGCTCGTCAAGGACATTATATAGAATCTGTTGAGGTTTATTTATAAAAGGGAAAAATAAAAATTTCAACATTAGAAATGTACAAAAAAAAAGCAGCACCATGCCGATGCCATAGTCCCTCCAGTGATCCTCATATATAGATAGTTTCTTTGTGGCTATATTTTTTAATTTCCTACTGAATATGAAAAATCCATCAAAATATCCAAATTTTCAAAGGTGATCAACATATTCAGAATCCAACTGTGAAATGATTCATCATTAAACATACACTAGAAGGATTTTTAAGTCTTTGAGCTTCATCAATTATTGCATAACGCCAAGGAATTTGAGAAAGAAAATCTTGATCCATCAATGCTATGTCATAGGACGTCAACAGCACGTCAAAAGGCAAAAATGATCCCTGTAACCAGTAATTAAACTGTCATAAAATGCAGTTTACATAGTGTTCAAAAAGCCTGTCTTCGAACTAAACACACAAAGGGGAAAAATAATATGAGATTGAATCTAACACAATCTGCAAAGTTGCATTGCAAGTTTCCATACTCACATCAGTTTCTAAGGGATTTTCTGTTACATGCTCTTGCATTGACTTGCGTAGATTGCGCCTTTGTTCTTTATGACCAACATATCTGAAGACCTTCAATTTTGGAGTGAATTTAGCCATCTCTGAGACCCAACCATCTGTCACGCTTAAAGGACATAATACCACTGCATATATTTGAGTAAAAACAAGAACAACGTCGAGTGAATTTCAGTAGTCAATAACATTAATAAATGCCCAAATTAATCACGCAACAGGCTTCTATAACTCACAAAATGGTCCAGGTGACTTTTGTTGCAACTTCAAGTAACTTAAGAAAGTGATAGCTTGCAGAGTTTTCCCCAATCCCATCTGCCGATCACTAACTCATATTCAAAACAGAACCCCATCGCATAGCAAATTGCTGAACTATATATAAATCTTAAACTAATTACTGTGATTATTAACATAATATCCACTCACTCAATTGAATATACCTTGTGAGAGTATTCATTTCCCAAAATTTGAATTCATAAATTGAAAATTAACGTACCTCATCTCCTGCAAATAAAATATTCTCGTTAGATTTCGCTTCTATTAGCTTGGAACTACAAATAAAGATAGTAATTGAAAAGAAAGAGCTACCGAGAACGACGTTGACGCCGAGGAGATATCTGCGCACAAGCCACGAGACACCTTCCACTTGGTAAGGTTTCAGCGTCGCTTTAACTCCAATTTCCGCCGTGTTTATATGAACGTCATCGGCGCGTGCGTCGCCGTCCAGAATAATAGAAGATGCCGTTGTGAGTCTCTGCTCGTAATTCATTTTTTCTGTAATTTTTGCGATAGGGATCGAAGAAAAATGGCGGTTTCCAGTCTTCCTATACTTCTGACAAACGCAGTAGCTGGGTGAGAAGGCGGGGAGCGAGAAGCTTGGAATTTGGTTTTTTCAAATGACGATTTTAGCCTTGTGGAATTTAGCCAAGTACGGGCAAAACCGGGGGTTTAGGGACTTGTAGGTTGCAACACGTGTTATATTTTTGAAGGCGGGTAGACAAGTAAAATGTAATCAAATAACGTGTAATTCGAATAAAAAATACTCCCTCCCTCCACAATTATTTATCGATCAAGGAGTGTTAACTCTTCACGATTATTTGGCACTTCACAAATTTTATGAAAAGAAAGCGAGTAACTTTTCAAAACTATCATAAATATTTATATTTTTTAAATTGAATTAATATAAATTTCTATTTTTCTAATATATGCTACTCAATTAAAATTTAGAATGTATTAATTTTATAAACTTTTTATGAATTATAATTTAGTTATTTTAGCCTATTATTATAATTGTCTTAATCTATGTGTACTTGATGGAATTACTGAGTCGCACAGCAAAAATTTAAAATAAAAATTTTTTGATTTCAATTTGAAAATTTTTATTATATGTTAAAACTCTTTTAACGTAAATGGTTTAGTCATTTAACGAATTCATTGATAAATTTCTAAATATAGAGTTTAGGCCAATAACTCAATCAATGATACATAATTTATGTGCAAAACAAATTATAACCAAGAAAGTTTAGAAGTATCAAATGTCTCAACTCTTTTATTCATTAAACTCCCCAAATGTGAAGCTTTTACTTTGAGACACACTTAATTTTTATCAAGCGTTTGATTTCCTCTTCCCTTCAAAAAGTTTTAACCTTCTCTCTGTAGTCGCCAAACTTTTGGTTCTTGCTCCTCAACTTACGAACTTGAGGATTGGATTTAGACTTGAACACACTTCTTTTACAGAGATGTAGAAGATAGTTTGTAGTTAGACAACTCTTCTTCAAAAATAAACTCACTCTCTCTAGTTGGTGTGGTGTTTCTCTCTAACACTTATAAAGTTTCTTTCACTAACTCTTAGGAGAATTCAAGGTAGAAAATGATGAATAGTATCACTTCTTCTTATGTCGAGTGTTAGGCAAAAAGATGATAACAACCCCAACTTATACCCATAACTATTAGTTCTCTTTTCTTTAAATTAAGAAAGGTATGACTAACTTGTCTAATTGACTATTTGACTAGTCAATTAGTCAACTGGATTAAGTTGTTAGTTAGTAAAAATCATCTTTAAATCTTGATTAACCACGTCCAATGTGGATTAAGCTAACATCTCATATCAAGGTCAATTATTTTATTTGTTTGTCCAAAATCATTTCAATTAGTTATCCTCATTTGTATCTCGTACAAATTATAACTTAATTGAATTAATCCCTTTATGAATTAAACTTCAAGATATGACATGGTCTTTTAAATTTAATTACAAGTTTAATTCAATTGTCATTAATAATTAATTAAACTCTTTAATTAATTGTTAATATAATTTATATATAAGGTATGGGAATTATTAAATGGTGTGTGACTTACTATGTTCATGTTTTAATTAGCAATGGGATAAAGAATGCTTTTTTTTTCTCTAAGCGTGTGATCCCATTTCACACTTAGTCTCATAAGTCGTGAGTGAAGCCTCGCATAACATAATATAATTCCTAATTAGAAATGAATGTCGACGATAATATTCTTGACATTGCATTGATCTTTTAATCATAATTACTGTGCACTCAAATTCCTTCATTTCGAATTTATTATCTTAGTTAGAGTTATGGAATAGTCAAACCCTATATGCCAGATCATATGACCTCTATCCGGTTTTAGTTATCAATAAATTCGATTCCTACTATAAACTCTTTCTAATGAATTATCATTGGCTAATGATTTTTGTATCAAGAACAACCAGAATTTATAAGATTCATTCCTTGTTTACCCAAATAAATGAACCTTTCTTGGAGATTATTTACCTCAACATATCATTGATTATAGCCACCACATGTCGGCCTGTTCCAAATTTTAAAATCAATAACCAATTTTGGCAAGGGAGAAATAGAAGAGTCAGAAAATAAGTATCCTATAACTGGAATCCAGTGAATAAATGCCTCTCTTTTCTTCCAACCATAACCAATTATCCCTTCTACATGAAGCTCTAAGTGAGATTTGCAGGATTAAATCTCTATCTTGCCTATTAAAGATGTCGTTCATAGACTCCCAATTCCATGAGATGCTATCATCATCCATAAAAGCTTTTACCTTAGAAACAATTAAGCCATTTGGAGTAAGTGTCGAAATATAAGTGTGATTTAGAGAGGGAAGCCAAGGTTATCTCCAGATGTCCATATTAGATTGGTTTCCCACCCTCAGATTACAATGACACTTCAATAGAGGCTGGCTTTCTAAGATACTTCGCCATATAAAACTTGGGTTAGCACCCAATTTAGCTGACAGAAAATTGCAAGTTGAAAAACATCAAGCCTTATAGACTTTAAAAATAAGTGAATTATCAACAACCAGTAATAACCAACCTTGTTTGGTTAACATTGCGATATTAAAAAGTCTAAAGGAATGAAATCTCATACCTCCCAAGGCTTTTGATATGCACATTCGGTCATAACTAAGCCAATTTATGTCTCTTTGATCTTCATCATCATTTTACTGCCACCAAAACTTATTGATAATTTGTTATATCTATAAACAAAGATGTTTAGGAATAAGAAATAAACTCATAATAAAAGTTGGAAATGACTGAAGAACGATTTTAATCAAAACTTCATTTCCCGCTCTTGACAACATCTTATTCTTCCAGCCTTTAATTCTTTTCTTCTCTTTGTTTTTAATGAAACTAAAGATGGCAATCTTGCCTCTACCCACATGTGAAGGCATTTCCAAGTACGAGTTAAGCTCATTTACAACCGGAACGCTCAGTATGGAGGAAACAGTCGCTTTCAATTAAAAGAGAGTGAACTCTTTTGGAAATTAACAAGTTGTCTTGATGCTGTTACATAATATCGAAGCACATCTTTGATGCAATTTCCTTTAGTGCCATTTTCCCTGAAAAACAAGAAAGCATCATTAGCAAATAAGAGATAAGTAATCGAGGGAGCAGTCCTTGCAACCTGATAGCCATGAAGAATCCCTTTCTGTTCTTCTCATCGTCATAATAGAGTAGATATGCCTTCTGAAAATTTGAGAAACAAATAAGGGGAAAGTGGGTAGCCCTATAGTAATCCCCTCGTTGGAGTGACGTCCCCAAATTCCTTCCCAACGCAACAAAATGAATAGTGAACAATAGTTATACACATACTCATTTAGGCTATCCATTTTGCATCAAAACCCATTCTATGCATCATATCAAATAGAAAACTCCACTTTACTCTTTCATAGGCCTTCCTCATGTCAAGTTTAAGTGCCACTACCCCATTAACTGAAGGAAAAATACGAGTCGCGTAGCGTAAGGCGAAAACGGCGTAAAATGCGCCAACCGAGATGGTTCAATTTTTTATTTTCAAAACTTTTGTAAAAATAATTTCCATGCCAAAACTCTTTTAGCATGGAGCTTTAGTTGTTCATTAAGTTCTTTAATGAACTTCTAAACCTAGGTTTGGATCCAAAGTTTCAATCAAGGATTCATTACCAATTTATTGTGTAAAACACAATTAAAACTTAGAAGGGTGTTAAAGTATCAAATACCACCCTTATTCGTTTAACTCCTCAAGCGCAAAGCCTCTAGCTCGATACATATCGAAGCTTTCCCGAAGGCTTGTATCACATTGTCTCCCTTAAGAAGCTTGAACACTCTCTTAGTTGTCCAATGCTTCGGTTCTTACTCCTTTGTTAAGGGCTTAAGACTTTGGGGATTCTTGAACTAAGATGGCTCCACACACTCTTTTTTAAGGCTCTAGAAGAAGAGTTTATAGTTGAAGAACTCTTCTTCAAAAATAAACTCTCTCTCTCTCTCTCTCTAAAAGGGTGTGGTGTTTTGGAACTCTCTCTCTATAACTCAAGTTTCTCTCTCTGACATTTAGGAGAAAATATCAAGCTTTGAGAAGATGAATAGTACCTAAGATTTTTTATCTTTCTTATTATTAGGCAAAAATATGATAAGCCTACAATTTATACCCATGCTTCTTTTTAACCACTAATCCTTAAATTAAGAAAAAAGTGTTTTAGGAAGATAGATTGCTTGTGCTAGTATCGAATTGACTTAATTTACTAGAAAATTAGTTAATTAATCAACTTGATTAGCATAAGTAATTAGTATAAATCACTTTAGCCAATAATTAATCATATCTCATGTAGATTAATTATCATTTATCTTAGTCAATATCAATTTAGTCATGCCCATTTTATCTCAAAATATGTTAGCATATTTTTAAATTTAATTACAAGTCTAATTCAATCACTATTAATAATTAATTAAATTCTTTAATCAATTATTAATGTGATTTAATTCCAATCCATGAGAACAACTTTATGGTGTGTAACTTATTAGGTTCATATTTTAATTAGTAATAGGATAAAGAAAACTCTTTTCTTCCCACCAAGTATATAATCCACAATTCATACCTAGTCTCATAAGTCGCGAGTGACGTCTAAAATAACATATCGTGACTACCCAATTAGAAATGAATGTCAGCAATTGAATCCTTGACATTTAATAGACCTATTGATTATAATTATTGTGCTCTCAAATCCCTTAATTTCGGATTTCCAATCTTAGCTAGGGTCATGAAATAGTCAAATCCTATATGCTAAATCATATGACTTTTATCCGGTTTTAGTTCTTGATAAATCGATTCCTACTATAAACTATTTCTAGTAAATCTTTACTACCTTGGCCAAAGATTTATGAATCGAGAATAACCAGAAGCCATAGGAGTCCTTCATTATTGACTCAAGTTAATGAATCATTTCTTGGTTAAACACTTATCCCAACATACCACTGATTATGGTCACCCTATGCCATATACCAATACATGACTAATATCAGTATGTAAGTAGTAACAAACCATAGCCACCAATATGCTAGATAAAATGTCACCTCAAGTCTAAGGATTATATGCACAATTACAATCTAGACGCTAAGACATTGACTAGTGGATAAAACCCATGTGTCTATCATCAAATGTCACTGTTCAACTTATTCACCTCATAAGTATCCACGTGTTGTCATGACATTACATGTTTCTAATATGAGACTTACGACATCCATATCAATAAGTATTTCATACTTGTCATGGATGACAACAGACATGACGGTCTACCCGGATTAATGAAGTTCCTACCAATAATCATCTGACTGTAAACTTACTTTAGAGTATATGGCAGAGAGAACCTGTCTGAATATTCCCAAACTTTTTTAGAATAAATTCTCTCACATTAGACTCAAGGAAATATTTACGTTATTAAATAAAATGAAGGCATTTATTAAATGAAACATATATATTAAAGCTAATGATGGATTAAGATTACAAATATATATACAAAGTATAAAACTCTAGGGCATACAACCCTAATAATCTCCCACTTACACTAGAGTTAATCTAGAGCCAATCTACATAGTATCTTAGACCTATTCTTTCGAGATGATAATCTAATTATTGTTGACTCATAGCTTTAGTCAAATGAATTATTGTATTCTCAGCTAACGCTATTTTTTGCATGATAGTATTGCCTCTCCAAATGATATATCTGATAATATGATAACGCCTTTCTATATGTTTGGATTTCTGGTGAGACCTGAGTTCCTTTGCCTGAGTAATGGCTCCATTGTTGTCGCACTAGAGAGGAACCAACGACTGAATAGAACGAACCACACCTAGTTCTATTATGAACTTTCGAATCCAAATAACTTACTTTGCAGCATCTGATGCAGCAATGTACTCAGCCTTTGTAGTGGAGTCAGCAGTGGTAGATTGCTTTGAATTCTTCCAGTAAATTGGTCCTTCATTACAGGTAAAGATAAAGCCTGTGATAGACTTTCTATCGTGACATCTGACTAGAAATCAGAGTCTGTAAAATCATTTATCCTCAAGTCACCTCCTCCATAAGTCAAAACAAAATCCTTAGTACTTCTCAAGTACTTTAGGATAGCTTTGACCATGGCTCAGTGATCCAATCCTGGGTTAGATTGAAGCCTACGAGTCACACTAACAGCGTACGCGATATTTGGCCTAGTACACTACATTACATATAATAAGTTTTCAATTATCGAAGCATATAAAACACTAGCCATGTTTTCCATTTCTCCATATGTCTGTGGAGACATCTTCATTGAACGGTGGATACCATGTCGTACTAGTAAAAATCCCTTATTGGAACCTAACATGTTGAATCTCTTCAACACCCTTTCCAAGTACTGACTTTGGGAAAGCCCTAGTGTTCTTTTTGATTTATCACTATAGATGTGAATATCAATAATATAAGTGGCTTCTCCTAAGCCCTTTATGGAAAAGTTAGAGGATAACCATAGTTTTACGTTAGAGAGCATTCCTACATCATTTTCAACCAACAAAATGTCATCCACGTATAGTACAAGATATGTAAGTGCACTCCCACTAACCTTCTTGTACACACAAGGTTCATCTTCATTTTTTTATGAAATTAAATGATATAATTGCCTCATCAAAATGATGATTCCAACTCCTCAAAGCTTGCTTAAGACCATAAATGGATCTCTTAAGCTTGCACACTTTAGAACGATCCTTGGATTCAAAACCCTTTGGTTGTTCCATGAAAATGTCTTCCTAAATGTGGCCATTAAGAAATTAAGTTTTGACATCCATTTGCCAAACCTCATAATCATAGTGTGCTGCTATCGCTAATAAAATTCGAATGGATTTAAGCATGGCTACTGAATAAAATGTTTCCTCATAGTCAACCCATTATCGCTGGTGAAAACCTTTCACTACAAGCCTAGATTTAAATGTTTCCACATTTTCATATATGCCAATCTTTCTCTTGAAGCCCATTTGTTCCCTATGGGTATTATACCTTTAGGTGGATTAACAAGATCCCAGACTTAGTTCACATACATGGAATTCATCTCGATTTTCATAGCCTCTATCCATTTAGAATAGTCTATATCTAATATAGCCTCCTCATATGTAGTAGGATCGATAACTTGATCAACCTCCCCATCAACTCACAACTCTTGTACATTTCTATAAAGAAGTCTGTATCTCTCTGGAGGGTGAGATACTCGACTAGACCTTCGAGGAACTTGTGTTGATACACTATCGATTGGATTAAGCTCATTGGTTTGATCAATATCCATTTGATCAGTTTGTTATATTTCTTCAGAGGAAACTTCATTCAAGATTATCTCCCTTCCTTTTCCACCTTCTTGAAGAAACTCTTTATGAAGAAATATGACATTCTGGCTAACAATTGTTGTTTGCTTGATTGGGAGATAAAAACTGTATCCTAAACCACTTTTAGGATATCCAACAAATCTTCCTTTAATAGACCTCTTTTCCAACTTATCTATTATTAGCCTTTTAATGTGTGCTAGACACCCCCAAATCTTAGTGTGACCAATACTTGGCTTTCTACCATTCCATATCTCATATGGTGTGATTGAAACAGATTTGGAAGGGACTATATTAAGGATGTAAGAAATTGTTTCAAGCGCATATCCCCATAAGGAGATAGTGAGGTCGGTATAGCTCATCATGTATCACACCATATCCAATAGGATATGATTTCTCCTTTCAAAAACACCATTCAACTGTGACGTACCGGGAGGAGTCAGTTGCGATATAATGCCACGTTCCTTTAAGAAGTCGTTAAACTCCGTACTCAAGTACTTGCATCCTCGATCTGATCAAAGAGTCTTAATTCTTTTTTTTGTGTTTATTTTTCAACTTCTTGCATGAATTCTTTGAACTTTTTAAATGATTCATGTTTATGCTTCATTAAATACACATACCCTAACCTTGAAAGGTCATCAGTGAATGTAATGAAGTATAAATATCCTCCTCTATCAATTTGTAGAAATGGTCCACTTACATCACTATGTATGATATCAAAAATTTATTTGGCTTTTTCTCTTTGTTCCACAAAGTTAGACCTTGTCATCTTTCCTTAAATGAAATATTCACAAGTTGGAGTAGGTTCACTTCCCATATGGTTTAGGATCCCCATTTTCTCCAACTTTAGAATCCTCTCCTAAAAAATGTGTCCAAGTCTAAGATGCCAAATCAATTTTGAATTAGAGTTAGATTCAATCATAGCATTAAAATGAGTTACACTTGGATAAGTTTCGTTATTACCATTTTCTAAATAAAAGAGACCATCCAATACATAACTCATGCCAATAATTCTATTTTTAAAATATATTTCACAAACATTATCTCTAAATAAAAGTACATAACCAAGTTTAGTTAGAAAATTAACATAAATAATGTTCATAAAAGCATTAGGTACATATAGAGTGTCTTTTAATAACAAAACATGATCCCTAAGATCAATAGAAGTAGTCCCAATGGATTTGGCTACAACACTTACCCTATTACCAATCTTTAAGACCACTTCATCTCTATCAAAACTTCTCTTACTTGACATTACCTGCATAGAAGTACAAATGTGAGAACTTGCACTACTATCAAGAATCCAAGCAAGTGATGAACTATTAGGCACATTAAAACTATATTTAAAATTAGAATAATTAAAAGATGTTCATAAGACTTACTTTTTTTCTTGCCTTTCTTCTTCGTTTTGTCCTTTTGGCTCTCCAAGAACCTAGGGCAACTTCTATTATAATACCCAACCTCATCAAAATATAAACACTTTCCTTTGCTTTTTGAAGCTTCTTCCATGGGCTTATCCTTAGTTATGCCACTCACGGGGTTGAGAGTGATAGTCTTGTTATTGTTTTTCTTCTTCTTCTTGGTTGAAGAAGAAGATGCCATAAGAATGACTCCTTTCCCCTTACCCACATCCATGTTCTTTTGGGCGGTAACCAAACTGGTGTGTAGCTTAGCAATTGTACATTCAATCTTATTCATATGAAAGTTTATAATAAAATTATTGAATGAAGGAGGAAGAGATTAAATGATCAAATCTGTTTGGAGGTTGGCATCCATGGAGAAATTGAAATTCTCTAGTAACTCGATGAACCTAGTCATCTTGTGCATATGTGGCCTAACCTCCTTTCTTCTTGCATCTTGGCTCGAAACAATTTCTTATATATCTCATATTTAGCGGATCTACTCATCTCACCATGAAGTTCTTTAAGGTGAATAAGTATGTCTGAGACCTCAACCATATACTCATGTTGCTTATGCAACTCCTTAGATATGGAGGCGAGAATAAAATACCTTGCTGACAAGTGATCGTCTTGTCACTTCTTCCAAGTGACCAGCTCCTCATCCGAAGCCTCTACATGCAAAAGACCAGGCAGCAGTTTGTTGATTACATACATAGTCTTCTCATAAGAGAGGACAAGGTTTAGGTTTCTCATCCAATCAATATAGTTATTACCAACTGGCTTATTCTCATGCAAAATGCTCACTATCGGGCATAATGAACTCATATTATCATATTAAACTGTAGAAAATAACAAGATTGTAATTAGTACTAGTTATATATCAATTGCAATCACCATATTGATTTGGTATTTAATCAAAATGGAACTCCAACTAATTTGGCGAATCATACACTTCTAAATAGGAAATAGAGATTTTATTGGGGTAAATCTCTAGTGGGTCGATTGAAATCTTATAAGGTGAACAAATCTTGTTCATAAATCCTACAAGCTGCACATTGTATTTCTAAGGATTAATTTCTTGTATTTCTAAGGATTAATTTCTTGCAAGTGAGCAACTCTTGCTCATCATAACTCATGTGAGATTTAATCTATTAGCTCCTAATACCTTTGGCCTTAGTTGCACATTGTCATTCTTGGCCTTTCATATAAGTTAAGTTAGACCCATTGGACCAGTGAGTATGAAGATTTGAACATTGTATAATTCAGGTGCACATTGCCATTCTTGCCATATAATGTATCTCATACCCACAACATCTCATGCTATACAATGAATTCAAGGACACAAGTTCAAGAAACATGTTCCAAGTTTCATTACTTTAATGGAGAGCCATAACTTAATATTTAGTTTGAAAGATTTTGGGCCTTATTAATTAGGTTTTAGTTTGCACATTAACCATTTTACGTGGATCTCATGCTTGATATATATCTCATACATATCTATAAAATGGATAATAAATAAAACACATGCATGATCATGGACTTAAGGTCTCAATTCCTAGTCACAAGGAATGAGTAAGGTTAATTAGGTTATTAAATTACAAGCATTCAAACTATACTAGTCTCCGTGTTCCCACTAGGCATCTTCATGGGTTGAACCTTTTCTTCTCTTGCATCTTCACGACTCTTGTAAACATTGCGTATCCTTGGCATACTAAGGTAAGATTACAAAGAAATAGCTCACAGGCTCAATGAATTGAAAATCTAATATAGTAATTAACACTTAATTACATTCTATTTATATAATAAAAGGACATTACATATCCCGTAAGTCTATTTATAAGGTTAAAAGTCCATGATCATCCATACATGCCTTGACCACCACATTACATGCATATATAACTCATATATATCTAGATGTGATCAAAATCAACCAACTAAAACTTTCTGAGCTAGGATACGGTCGTATGGGCTATCCCATACGACCATATGGACAATTCCATACGACCGTACATAGTCACTTCCATACGGGCGTATGCTAGTACAAAGAGTTTTAAGTCCAATCCCCTGAGGACCATACGGTCGTATCCCAATCCAGTAGCTTGGGGAGTTAGTCCGTCAACCGGATATGGTGGTATGGAGGAACTCCATATGGTCATATCCTAGTACAGACTAATGGTTTTGAATAAAAATTAGGTGGCTTTAATACCACTTGAAGGAAAAAAGTACGAACAACGCAACTGAAGGCGAAAACAGTGTAAAATGCGTGAACCGAGATGGTTCGATTTTTTATTTTCAAAACTTTTGTAAAAATAATTTCCATGCCAAAACTCTTTTAGCATGGAGCTTTAGTTATTCATTAAACTTTTTAATGAACATTTAAACCTAGATTTTGACACATAGTTTCAATCAAGGATTCATTTACCAATTTATTGTGCAAAACATAATTAAAACTTAGAAAGGTGTTGAAGTATCAAATATCTTAATTCCCTCATTCGTTTAGTTCCTCAAGTGAGAAGCCTTTAGCTCGATACACACCAAAACTCTCCTGAAGGCTTGTATTTCCTTGTCTCCCTTAAGAAGCTTGAACCCTCTTTTGGTTGCCTAATGCTTTGGTTCTTGCTCCTTTGTTGAGAACTTGAAACTTTGGGGATTCTTGGATTAAGATGGATCCACACACTCCTTCACAAGGCTTTAGAAGAAGAGTTTACGGTTTAAGAACTCTTGTTTAAAAATAATCTCTCTCTCTCTAAAAGGGTGTGGTGTTTTGGAACTTTCTCTCTCTACAACTCAAGTTGTTCTCTCTAACATCTAAGAGAAAATCTCAAGCTTGGAGAAGATGAATAGTATCAAAGCTTTTTAATCTTTCTTATTGTTAGGCAAAAAGATGATAAGTCTACAATTTATACCCATATTTCTTTTTAATCACTAATCCTTAAATTAAGAAAAAGTGTTTAAGGAAGATAGGTTGCTTATGCTAGTATCCAATTGACTAGGTAATTAGTCAATTAATCAACTTGATTAGCATAAGTAATTAGTATGAATCACTTACACCAATAATTAATCAAATCTCATAGATTAATTATCATTTACTTTAGTATATATCAATTTAGTCATGCTCATTTGTATCTCATAAAAACTATGATATAATTGAATTAATCCCTTTATAAATTAGACTTCAAGACATGCTAGCATATTTGTAAATTTAATTACAAGCCTAATTCAATCATTATTAATAATTAATTAAACTATTTAATCAATTATTAATGTGATTTAATTCCAAGCCATGGGAATAATTTATGGTATGTGATTTACTAGATTCATATTCTAATTAGCAATGGGATAAAAAAAAACTCTTTTCTTTCCACCAAGTATGTAATCCACAATCCATATTTAGTTCCATAAGTCATGAGTGACGTTTAGCATAACATATCGTGACTATCCAATTAGAAATGAATGTCGACGATTGAATTATTGACATTGCATGATCCTCTTGATCATAATTACCATGCACTTGAATCCCTTCATTACGGATTTCCAATCTTAGCTAGGGTCATGGAATAGTCAAACCTTATATGCTAGATCATATGACTTTTATCCGGTTCTAATTCTCGATGAATTGATTCCTACTATAAACTCTTTCTAGTGAATCTTTACTACCTTGGCCAATGATTTGTGAATCAAGAACAACCGAAGCCATAAGAGTCATTTCTTGTTTACCCAAGTTAATGAATCATTTATTGGTTGAACATTTATCCCAATATACCACTGATTATGATTTTCACATGCCATACACTAATACATAACTAGCATCTGTATGTAAGCAGTAACAAACCATAACCACCAATATGCTAGATAGTATGTCACCTCAAGTCTAAGGATTATATACACAATTATTATCTAGACAATAATACCTTGACTAGTAGATAAACCAATGTATCTCA
>CAOJBK011148522.1:0-16376 GCA_948294925.1 Codiaeum variegatum | reverse complement strand
ATAATAATAATAATAATACTTTCTCAATGGTTTCTTTACCTTTTGAAAAGATCACTATAAACTATAAATGGGCGTACAAAACCAAATACAACTCCGATGGTTCATTAAGTAAGTATGAGGTAGACTAATGGTTAAGGGTTTTATTTAAAGGTATGGGTTTAACATTATGGTATCATTAAGTCTTGTAGCTAAGAATACTATAATTATACTTTTCTTGACCTTAGTTGCTTTCCAGAATTGGTTTTCAAGATAACTAGACATTACTAATACTTGCCTTTATAGGGAGCTTGAAGAACTAGTTTATATGGATTTACCATAAGGCTATCAACTTTAAGGGGAGACACATCATGAAACAACTTATCATAAACTAGTTTTGAAAGTTACATAAGTAATTATATGGACTGAAGCAAGCTTAGATATAATGGAACTTGAAGCTTACATAATGTTTGATTGATAATGGCTTCATATAGTCTAAGGTAGATTACTCTTTGTTTAGTAAAATAGTTATTGATTTAGAATTTATAGATTTATTGATATATGTTGATGATATTGATATAACTTCCATAAGTGAAGTCTTATTTATTATAGGTTTTGAGCGTGTGTATAGGTGTACAAACATAAATTTAATTATAACTCTAGTCTCTACGTACTTAGTATAGTGAGAAGGGTGTTAACGCTGGAAATTGAAGTTTGTATTGGTCAAATAGCTACTCGGATGGATAGGCAGGCATACAAGTAGATGGATGATATGAATAACTAAACTAAATTAAACAATTTAAAGTAATAAAAATATAATAAAGAAGTTAGAATCACAATTCGTAAAAAGTCTTGTAAAAAATGAATGGACATATGATTGGAGAAAAGGCCTAAAGTTTCTACATGCATCTCTCTTTATCATGCAAATGTGTTATCATTTAGAGTTTGTAATCATTCTTATGTTAAGACAAAGATAAACAACAACCAAATAAACATTGCAATTGTAATTTCCCTTAAAGTTTATTGCTTGTCTCCAAGTCAACTCATGCTTTAAGTAATTCCAATTGATTTTCCACCAATTTATCCCAACTCTCATTATGAATTAGTTGATTGAGAAGTTATATATGGTGATGAAACATTCATAACAAGTTCATGCCAATAGGAATTAAATCATGTTCATCAAAATAAAAAGACTAATTCATTTTTTCAATCTTAACTACTCATTTAGCCTAAGTACATGGTTACACACATCAAATGAACATATAAAGAATTCATGATGAACAGCTAATAGAATAAGAATAAAGGAAGAATATATAGATAAAAGAGAACTCATTTATAATTCACGAAATTACTTAAACAATCTTTGACCACTTAAAACTTCAAAGTGACCATTGAAAGGACACTTGATACAAGAAACCAAACACTTAATCTAAAGAGTGTTTACAAGTATTTTAGAATAAGTAAAACTAATTAATATATAACTAATATGATGTCCAAAATAAAGCCAATGTAGGGTATTTATAGGCCTTAAGGTGTCTCAAGAGGTGCCCTTTCGAGAAAGGTGTCGTGAAAAGGTGTGATAACTAACCAGGGGGAACGACTCGGCACCACAGGCTACTGTCACGAGTCAAAACCCCTGGTGGCAAGTTGTGACTATTGACTGGCAGCTTAGGTTGGTTGGCTGACTCACCCTAGAAAAGGCATAACTGGTGACATAGGCCATTTTCACGAGTCGTGACCTATGGTGCCAAGTCGTGATAGCGTTGTCTTTTTCCTCTTGGCTTGTCCTTTCTCCAATCACTTGTTTCTAGATTCCATTTAGTCCTTAGCTTCCATTTTTCATCAAAAATCATTTCCTAACACTTAAAACATCCTACAACACTTATCAAATGAATTAAAGACGCCTTTTTATAGAAAAACATATAAAACAAGCATGTATTCATACAATTCTTAGCATATGTTCATTAGAAAGTTCAACCAAATTGCATCATATCAAACTCTCCCATACTCATTTGCCCTCATGCAAGAACAAAAGAACAGAGAAAAAAAAATATACTTATCATTCCTAAAACAAAATGTAGCAATCTTACTAAGTTAACTTTATGCCATACAAGGAGTATAGGACTAATGTGTCAATGAAATGATTTTTAGTGCCCAACAATGGTAAAGGTGAAAAGTCTTACATTATAAGCTCTAAGTTTTTCTAATTATCTCATTCTTATCAAGAAGAAAGATAGTAATTATCTAGTCAAGGTCTTAATAATGCTTTTCTTGTCAAAACATCCATGTATTAGGTTAAGAATTCTATAGATACAAATAACCTTTAAGACATAAATCAAGCACATACACAAATGCAACTAGTCTCATGGCATTTTTTTTACACTTATTTATTTTTATTTACTTTTTTTTTTCTTTTTGCTAGTGAAATTATACACATCTTTTGAATTGAATGCAACTAAGGAGAAAACTCATTTGCACATAACTTACTCAACATACATATTCACTAGTGACACCATGCATATCTTTTGAATTGAATGCAACTAAGGAACATACTCATTTTCACACAACTTACTCAACATACATAGTGCCTAAAGAAAAGACTTTTTTCATACTTTTTTTTAATTATTTTTTTTTCTTTTCTTTCTCAACTTACTTTTTTTTTTTCTTTTACTCAACTTGCTCAATGTCAAAACAAGATGTTGATGTAATATTGAAGAAGAGGATAGAATTGAAAAAACCAATATTGACATTCAATCCTTATTGAGGAAAAATGGAAGAAATTTTAGAGTTTGAAACTCCATTTCCTTATAGGAAAGGGAACAAATACAAAATACAATATGCTGTGAGTTGGAATGAAGGAGGTGTTAAAGCAGAAAATTAGAATTTAGAACTTATAAGGAAGTTGTATGAGTACATGACACCATTTGTTTCTAAATCACTAAGATGTTCATATCTAAATTATAGAGATGTTGATTTTGGTATCAATGAAATTGGGAATGAAAGTTATGAAGAAGCTAAAAAATGGGGGATAAAGTATTTCAAAGGTTTATGGAAGTTAAAACAATGGTGGATCCATGTAATTTCTTAAGATATGAGCAAAGCATCCCATCTCTTGAAGGATTTTTCAAGAGTAGAATGTTAAGTAACTACAATTAGCATTCAAATTGTACTTGAGGTTCAATCACAAAATATATTTATATTTTTTTGAAAGAAAATTGGGGTTTATACTAAATATTTCTTCATCATTGTCGACTCAATTAGTACCCATTTAATTACACATGAATGATGTTACAATTATCAAAATATCATATATGTATTCATTGTTCTCAAATCGATTATTTTTCTGCTTTTATACCTCTACATGTTACCAAGTATTAAAATATTATTCCAATGAGTCGCTCTAATAGTTAAAACATTTGAAATTCAAAATTTGGATGGAATGTTGAGCATATGTATAAAAATAGGGTTATCTTGTTATAAAACTCATTTAATTTTCAAAATATAAAAAACATTAGAAAAGAAATCTAACTTTCTTCTCTTTATTAAAAATGGTGCATATTTTATTTTATTTCATTCCATTTAAGATTTTATTGGACCTTAGCAGCGACTTTTCTCTTACTGCCTACATATTTTTCCCACTACTCCGTACTCATCAGCTGGCATTTGGCTGATGGCTACAACATTATGGATTTGTCATTGTTTGAGAAACACCTTGAAGTGTTAGCATGGAAACTCCCTGCAACTAATACCTTGATTTCATTTGCTTTCATTCTTAGAGGAGATACGACATCTATTAACTCAAACTCTGATGTAGCTATAAACAAAAGTGGTTGTCATCGAAATCTATAAACAACAGATCAATTATTGTAATAACTCTCTTATTGGACGAATTATATTGATGAAGGATGATAAGCTATGGAGCGTGGGCGACTATAAGGCAAAGTTTTCTTCCATAGGGCAACTAAACGGTCCGTGGAAGATTATTTCATTAGGGAAAGGTTATTATCAGTTTAACAATAACAAAATATGGGGAAAAGGAGCAATTTCACTGGATTTAGGTGTTTTAATATTGCAACATTGGATGCTAGATTTTGAGCCTTTAGCTTATCATGAGTTTGGTCTAGTTTAGCCATCCACTCCAATAACATGTCCTTCTTTGCTAGGAGGGCCTCTTGTAAGTGATTGTTTGAAGTACTAAAGGCATCCACCTTTTTCCTTAACTTCTCTACCTCTTCAACAGCTTTTTTGGCCTCCTCTTTAGTCTATTGAAGGTCCACCTCTGTAGCATCCGCGCGGGCCTTTCGCATAACTGCTTCCCTCTAAACTTGACTAACCTATATCTCTACCCTGTTGGTTCTCTAAAATGTCTCTATTTAGAATTGGTAATATATCCCAAATAGGACTACTTTTTAGCCCCCTCTCAGATGAAAAAGACCTCCTCCTGCATGGACTCCTAAGAGTAGGGAATATTATGCAATAGAAAAATATAAGTCAATATGGGCTAAAGCACTTAGGAAAGTTTTTTTTAAAGAATTGGAGATGCTTAACCCAAGGGTAGAACCCAACTCCACCAAAGAAGAGGGAAGGTTGATATGCTGGCCTCCCAACATGAGTAGATCTTGCTCGTGGGGAGGAGGCAGTGGAAGAGTAACTTCAATCCTTGGAAAAGAATTATGGTTAGCTTATAAAGAAAAAGAGATGTTGACTTCCGAAGATGACTCAATCACCTCCACTAATGGAGCAATAGCAGGAGGCATGTCTACTTGAATAAATAGAAGAATAACCCTGGTGATCACAGCTTCAGCTTAGGTCTCCTTCTTAGCCCCTAAGGGATTTGACCCCTTAAACACTTCTACATCCACTAAGGGGAGAGTTTGGGTCTCCTCGACAGTTGGAGTAAGGGTAGGAGGAGTAACCTCAACAACAACAATAGGAATAAAAACTTTAGCTAGTGGAGTGTTCTTTGGAGCAATGCCTTACAACATCTGATTGAAGTCAGCCAGTGAAGGTAAGGACATGAAAATTCTTTTACAGCCAATAATGGCAGTATCCAGACGACTAGGGGGCATGGGAGGCCCAACAAGAATTATTAAAACCCCATGAGAGGGAGCTTTCTTGGGAACCTTAGCAACTGGGACCTCCTTGGCCGATGGATGGATGGGAGAGGCCAGGCCAGGACTTCCTCGATCTTAGATCCTTTTAAAAAGGATAAAGGAAAAAGAGTTAGTCAGATGAAAATCCTTAGTAAAAATTTACAAAAGTTAAAGCATGCTAGACCGGATAGTACCATCACTGTAGAAGGGTAACCCTCAATGGACGGACCTCTTGGTCCTACGAGCTAAAACCAGAAGACAAGGTCGTGAGGTAGACCATTTTACCCTCTTCACTATGGGATAGATTATTTAGAAAGCAATGAGTAACTCAGACTCAGATAATGGGGGAACCCAAGAAGTTTATTGCAAAGTCATGTCCTTATCTAAGTCTAAGTCACTCGAACTAAAGGAGGATGGTGAAGGTTCATTATTTATATCATAGTTAAAGAAATACTCCCTCATCAATGGGTCCCTTCGTAACTTTCGAGTGGGAGGAGGTCCCTTAGGCGTAACTGGAGGTGAAGGGATGGATGTCTCACTTAAAGGTCTTTTTGATCCACTTGCAGGGGGAGTCTTCCTTAAGGGAGTTCCTTTGTACATTCAAAGCAAATCGATTTTATGGGAAATAATCTTTTCTACATCTAAACATATGACTACCCCCTCTCTCAGAAGGACCACAAATTTCTAAAAATCATTTTTATTACGGGAAGTCTGTTCTAAAAAATATGAGGCTTCCAAGTAGCTGTCTTGGAGGGTATAGTAGTCTTTAATAAGCTCTTCAAACCTAAAATTTACAATCCCCTCATCCTCATATTTACGAGCCCCTGCAAACCTAAAGGAGACATCATTTGTGGGGTAATCTATAGTGATCGAGGGTCCAACTCCAGTACTTACAGGCATTTTTGCCTTTGGCTTCCCAACTTATAGAGGCTGGGTACTGGTCTGAGTCTAAAGGGCGGTGGCAGCTAGTGGCTTGAGAAACTGAGTAATTGCCACCATTCTTTCAGCATTGGTCACTACCTCGACCATTATTTCAGGAAGAGAGGGAGCCTCCATCACCTGAATGCCCTCTCTCTCTACCTGGTAATAATATTCTTCTACCCCATTCTCATTGGTAGCGGAATAATAGAGGTTGTGATATAAAGTTCTAGAGGGGGCATTGTGAGTAAGGGAGCATTTTACCCCCTCTCTCGTCCATGGTCTCAACCTCCCAGTAGTAAACTCCTGGATGGGAGAGGAGCGGCCTGCTGCATGACCGGTTGTAGGATGATGAAAAGAAGGTGATCCAAGAGATCCTGACACCACCCAAAATTTTCCACCTTGGTTGCAAAAATGGAGAAACAAACTTAGAAAAATTCAACAATGAAATATCAAAACATTGAGACTAACAAGGAGGAAAAAAAAACTTATTAGAAATACTATTTAGCTTCTTCATATGATAAGGAGACTTATTCAATTGGGTCAAAAAGGTGCTCTCCATCATCTTCTTCTGATCATAATTGAGTTGGAGGTCAACCAGCACCTTGAGGCATAGGCAATGATGCTCGAATAGTTCACGTTCCTTAGTCAAGTTCATCGACCAATTAGGAGCATGCAATTCTAAATTTTTCATGGGGTGTTGTAAAGCCCCTAAAAATCCAAACCCTTGAGGCAGATAATTATTCTTGGGCACGAACCTAATGGTACAAAATAATTCTCACCAATTGAGCATCTTGTCTAGCTTCCCCTAGAAAAGGTCCCTTCTATGGCTCTTAATGGATATATATGTGCTCAAAAGATTGTTGTAGGGCACTATTTTAAAAAATATTTGGAACATTGTCGTGCAAACATCTCTGCAACCTAATCCATAACATAGCACCTCGAAACAATGCATAACTAGTATAGTGTTGGGGGTGACCATGAGGGGGTTCAATTTAAACTGGGGGAAAAAGTTGACAAAGAAGGGAGAAGGTGGAAATAGTAATGTAATCTTGAACTATTCCAAAAAGACTACATAGTGGCTATTGTCTATGGGAAAATCGCTCTCATATTTGGAGGAGTGCACACTCTGGTCTGCCTTTGGATAATTGATGGAAAAAAGGGGGATTATGCAGCATATTTGTGTGACTAGCCTTAAAGCACTTTCAATAATTAGAGTGGGGGAGAAATCTTCTCCCGTTTTGGGAATAAAACTTCATTTTTAACTGTTCATCATTGATGAAGGAGTCCTTAGTGAATGATGAAATATATGAGCCGCGTAGCGGAAGCCATAATTATTGAAAGGTGAACGGCCAAGGATTTGCATTCCTATTTTTAAAACTTTTTCAAAAAACTATAATTTGTTAAAACCCTTTTAACAAAAACTAGGTTAGGCAATATTTCAAACTCTTTGAAACTTTGCCCTAACCTAGGGTTTGATTAAATACATTTGGTCAAAACTCTTTTAAAAAAATCATTTGATATTTCAAACACTTGGAAAATCAATTCTATGTCAAAACCCTTTTGACATAGAGGGTTTAGTCATTTATCAAACTCTTTGACTAATGCCTAAACCTTAGAAAGGACCCATAACTTCAACCATAGATAATCTCACCAATTGTGTGCAAAATACAAGTTGAACAAAGAAAGGTTAAAAGCAAAAATACCTCTCGTCCTCCTTCGTTAAGCTCCTTAAGTGTGAATCCTCTAGCGTGAGACATACTTAGCTTTTTTCCAAAATCTTGTTCTCTAATTCTCTTCAAGAAGCTTGAATCTTCTCTCATTAGTTACCCAAATGTTTAATTCTTGCTCATTTACTTGAGAATTTGAGACTTGAGGATGGCTTTGGACTTTGGTTGCTTCTCCACACTCCCTTCCTAAAGGCTAATTAAAGATGAGTTTGTATTTGAAGAAATGTTCTTCAAAACAAACTTACTCTCACAATTTGGTGTGAATTTGAAGCTTTTTCTCTCTAACTCTTAGAGAGCTTCTCTCTCTAGCTCATTAGAGAAGATAATGAATAGTTGCTCCACCGTCTTCTAATTGAGTGTGAGTGAGAGTCTTAGGCAAAAAAGATGAAGCATTTTCCTTTTATAGTCCACACCCTCTTTCTCCCTTTTCCTTAAATTAAGGAGGAAAATAAGGGATTGTGTCTTGTTGACTTATTGACTATGGTTAGTAAATTAATCAATAAGATTAAGACCATAATTAGTAGGAATCATCTTTAAATCTTAATTAACCACATCTCATGTGGATTAAGCTAACATCTCATGTCAAGCTTAATGATTTTAATGTTTGTCCAAAATAATTTCAATTAGTCATACCCATTTGTATCTTGTACAACCTAAGACTTAATTGAAATTTATCATTTCATGAATTAAACATCAAGACATGCTAGCATTCTTATAAATTTAATTGTATGTGAAATTCTATCATCATTAACAATTACTTAAACTCTCTAATTAATCATTAATATGATATATACAAGTTAATGAGAATCACCATTTCGTATATGACTTACTAGGTTCATGTTCTAATTAGCAATGGGATAAAGAAAACTCTTTTCTTCCCAACAAGTGTGTTAACCCCATTCCACATTTTGTCCCATAAGTCGTGAGTAACATCTAGCATAACATATCACGACTACCCAATTAGAAATGAATGTCAGTGATCATATCCTTGACATAAGCATGGACCTCTCGATCATAATTATCATACACTCAAATCCCTTCATTACGGATTTCTTATCTCAGCTAGGGTCATGGAAGAAGTCAAACCCTATGTGCTAGATCATATGACTTCTATCTAGTGTGAGTTCTCGATAAATCGGTGCCAACTAGAAACTCTTTCTAGTAAAACTTATCCACTCTGGCCAGAGATTTGCATATTAAGAATAATCAGAAGTCATATAATTCCTTCCTTGGTTACCTAAGTTAATGAATCCTTTTTGGTTAAACATTTATCTCAACATACCACTGATTATGGCCACCACATGACATATACCAATACATGACTAGCATTGGTATGTAAGTAAGAAACCATAGCCACCAATATGCCAGATAACATGTCACCTCAAGTCTAAGGATTATATGTACAATCATGATCTAGATGATGGAGTATTGACTAGTAGGTAACAACCCATGTATCCATCATCTAACATTAGTGTTCGACTTACTCATCTCATAAGTGTCCACTTGTTATCATTACATCACATGTCTGTAGTGTGAGACTCACTACCTCTATACCAATAAGTATCCAATCCTCATCATGGATGACAACAGAGGTAATAGTCTTCCTGATTAATGGCATCCCTACCAATAATCTTATGACCATGAACAACTTTAAAGCATTTGTTAAAAGGGCAATATGTCACTTATATTCTCAAATCCTTTGAGAATAGATTTCCTACATAATACTTAAGGGACATATATACGTTCGATACTAGGAATGTATTCACTTAAAGAACATATATACTAAAGCTGGTTAAGGTTTCGTTTATATTCACATTTTGAGTGTAAGCTGTAGGGAATATACTGCTAACACTTAGAAGTAGGAGCCTATCTTGGTTTCTTGGACTCCTGTTCAACAACTTGTTCTTCCTTGATAGTAACTACTTCTTCTTCCATAGGCTCTTCTAAAAAATAGCATGGAATTTGCTCTTTTTGAGTTGATTTTTTAGTGCCATTGTAGACGTTGGAAGTTCTCTGGAAAAAATGAAGTAGATTTACAGAGATGAAGAAAAAAAGAGCCTTGGTTTGAATTTGGAAAAACAATAGCAAGGAAAATGAGTAGAGTGAATAAAAAGGTGGAATTAGGGGTATTTATAAGCATAGGAATTTTCTGGAATGGCATGACAAGTGTCGCGAGGGACACAATCCTTCCAATTTCCCAATGAGCACTTCAAATTTAATGTCAAAGTTAAGACAATTATTGCTCTCTTTAACCGCGTCATAAAAAGCGAAAATGAAGATGGCATAATTAAAGGCGACACACAATCATTCGAACTATTATAATGGTCGAGAAGTAGATAAATTGACACTTGACAGGTGGACCGACGTGTCTGAATTAGCAGGTCATGGACATTCCGAATGAGTAGATAATTAAATTGTTTCTAGCATGGATAACCAGTCAACACATGAGCCCTCTTAGAAATAGAGGGGCCACTGATAGGGGTTCATGACATAGGCCCAAATCTTAATGGGCCTTAATAGTAAGATGACCCTAAGCCCAACAAGCTACTTAGACGTGGATGAGGGTCCACCTTACTGACAGTGAGGTCAATAACAGATAACCATAAGATGGATCATTCTCTTGACGGACTAAACCACGCCCGAAATCCCAGAACAAGCGTTGTCTGATACAGAATAAGACAAACCACCTAACTAACTTAGTAGGAAAGTATGATACTATGCCCTGTCACAAGCACGCTCTTGTCAGAAACGTGCCACCCAAGCACACCAAATAAGAAAAAAACTAATTTTGCACATTGGGAGTAAGGGATATTCCATCTTTTTTGCTAACTATCAACTGCCACGCCATCACTTAATATAGATCAACATCCAATGATAGCCTTCATCCATAAGAAAACTTCTAGACAATTCGATCAACAACTGATCCGTATGTGAGAGCCCTATATAAAAGGCCTCTCATGCCAAATGGTAAATGATCTTTTTCCACTCTCATATCTTCATCTTCGACATTACATTTCTCAACATATTTTTCCTCATTGTTCTACTAGTTCTCAGAACCTTAGAATACAAATACTAAAATCCATAATTGACTTGAGCGTCGGAGGATCTCACTAAGAAACCAGCCTGGCCCTCCTGACCATGTTATTATGACTGCAGGCCCAACTCACTTAACTCAGCAACCATCAAGCCCATTACCTTAAAGGTTTCTATTGTTGAATGAACTCACTCTAGTCAATTAGTATTTGTCATTATTTATTTTTTATTGTTTCTTTTTTATTTCTATTAGTGTTACTATAAAATGGATATGTGCTTTATACCCAAGTGGATAAAGAACCCATTTTTTATAACTATTTATTCTTTTATAAAATATAAGGGGAAAAATTTTGTGAAAAATACAAGTTGATGAAAAAATCTCTCTCTAAAACTAAGTTGACTTGAACAAGTCTCAAGTTATGACTATAAAAAATCACAAAGTGATAAGACTTATATTGTATCAAAATCTAATACCTATAGAAGATAAGAACAAAGTTGAAATATTATAAGGAAAAGAATGAGTGGTTTATTTAATTCATAACCATTTCCTAAACAAACAAAGATTAACAATTTTCTAAAAATAAAAAATAGCACCATTAAAAATAATATCATTTCTAGCAAGTCATAGTCGATAAAGAACCTTTATTTTATATTTATAAAATGGTACGTTACTTTATCATTTTCTCTTTCTATTTCCTTTTAACTTATTTTATCTTATTATTTATATATTTTTATTGTTATTATCTTTATCATTCATGCATAATCATATTTTTGTTATATATTTTTCATTTTTTTTTTATAATCCATACTATTCTTTTATTAAAAAGGGGAAAAACTACCAAAACTCATGATGGGTAAGGTGATGAAAAACCTATTTCTGCATTAAATAATTTTTAATGCATCATCTCTGTTTCTTAAATAAAATAAAATAAAATAATTGTCTATATATGTATGAAATCGTTATTTTACCCAATTTATATTACATTTGAGCCAAAATGCTTTTAGATCCATTTTAAAAAAATTATTTAATAAATCAACAATAGGATCCCAAGTGGCTATTGGAAGCTAAATGTCAACCACTAAGAAACTTAGATTGTTATATTTTAATTTTAACTTTGAAATAATAATATTAAAAATTAAATGTTACAATGTGACTAAATGTTCATTTTATCAAACATCTTATATTATAACATTAAAAAGTGAAGTTTCAACACTAACTCCCCATTTGATCCAAATTGGATACTAAATCATGCATTTGATGTGACAAAAAAAATTTTATATTTTTAATTATATAATTAAAATAATAAGTAATTTTCTCCATTAATAAGAAAAGGTTAGTCCACTTAGCAAGTTGCAGCAGGCACAAAACCAGCACTAATGGCTGCTTTTAAAAGTCCCGCTGTTTTGAAATACTTTGGCTTGGTCAACATTATACATTCTGCCCTCTCAATAATGGAAGCTGATTATTACTTGTATTCTTTTTGATTTTTTTCGGTGGAAGTATTCCTTTGTTTTTACATGCTTTGTATTTGTCCTCATTTTTCCATGCTAAGATTTATAATGGAGTATATTATAATGGTCTTTCATCATGCATAGGGAATGACCAAATGTTGAATATATAATAATAATAATAATAATAGTGAAATAAATATGATATTTGTATATTTTTTTTATTAAAATTTATATTATATTGAACTTCTTAAATTAGTATAGTCCCTTTAAAAAAAAACCTTGAAGATCTGCCTATGCAATCAATTTTCTTTTTCTATTTACGAGAAATTCAAATTTAACATTTTGAATGAATTCATATATGTACAATATTAAACCTACACATAAATTTATTTATGCCGTTTTGGTTTTTTTGAACATTTTATTTATGTCGTTTTCATTAACTTATTCAAAGAAAATTTCAATAATAGAATTTTAGTTAGAAATGATTTAGAATTGGCATGTTAATTCTTAATTTTCCAAGTGGACATGGATACCTTTTCTTTAATTAGATCAAAAGTGATTTTTTTTAATCAAATAATTTTCTAGAAGCATATAAATTTAACAATAATTAAAAATTTCTTAGGGATTATTTTGATACCAATGTCCATAAGAGACATATAATAGCAATTAATCAATTATGTAGATGTTGTCTTATATGTTTGGATCATTTACTTTATATATTATTTTTCTTAATATGAATTACGTGAACAATATATTTATTAAAAATTTTACTCATTTAATTTTTATATAATAAAAATATTCAAATTATGATAATAACTAAATACTGATATATTCCCATTTAATTAAAAAAAAAACTAAATGCTGATATATATTTATATCAAGCTATATATATTTAAATAATATTGATAATATATATTATATAGTATATTTAGGAGTCATTATTAAAAAATTATATTTATATAATAATATTTGTTACAGTGTATATTTATACAAAATTTGAAACTATACTTGATATTATTTTTTAAAAAAATTAAAAATATTACTCAAATAAGATATATAAAAAAATATAAAACAAATTTATTACTTATATATAAGTGAAGATATATAAAAATATTTATTAATTTTCTTTAGAGATAAGTATTTCTTTTGAAAGAAATTATTTCTTTTGAATAATTATTACCAATTCTATTTGTAAAAAAATACTCTAATAAAATCATATATTTTAAATTATATTAGAATATATTTATTTAAATAATGGTTGGTATGATGTATTTGAAATTATCCATTTGGTTGAAATCTATATATGGATTTGAACAAATCCATAGAATTAAAATCTTACATTTAATTTGACATTTCAAATCCATCATTTTATTATTTTTTTAAAGGTAGGAAGCATGAAATTTTATAATTCATGCATTGTAAATTTATTCTTTTCAAATGAAAAATAAAAAAAAATTAAAATCTATAGATTTTATGAAATTTATCATCAAATTACATTATATCAATTGACTATTTAAGCATAACATAATGGTAAATTCATATATTGATTGAGCAATATGTTTAGGTTTGATTTTTTTTTCTAATAAAAAAATTATTTAAAAATTGAAATTTAGAAGCTTGCATTATTTTTAAAACGTAATAAATTTATTTGTTTTAAATGCAAAGAATTTGCTTATTTAAGATCATAGCAGTTTTAAAAATATTTATATGAATAATTACTTGTATATTTAAATTTAACTCTTAAATTAATCAGTGATAGTTATTATTTATTAAGATTTTTCATATCTCTATAAAATTTCAGATTTAAGTATATAACTCTTATCATTAAGTGACAGTTTTAAGAGTTATCAGAAATTAAATTATATTTTAATTTTCTAAAACTCATAAATTCTCCCATGGCTATAAAGGTTGTTTGCTCCACTTTGGAACAAGATCAATAACACATCAAATATCACAGAAAATCACATAAATTTTCTACACTTATTTCCTCTGAAAACTTTCTCGGTTTGAGTTCATTCACTGCGAAAGTTTGCCGGAATTCCTTGCTATTGCCTAGAAAAGGAATTTGAACTCGTTGTATCCTGGGACACGGACACCGATCAAACCTACAGCAATAATAGGTGGTGAATCTATTTTGAGGAAACTGATCGTATCACGTCTCGAGTTTCCTTTCCCTTTATTTATTTTTGTTTATATATTATTCTATTTATTATTTTTTTTGGTTTTAACTATCCAATTTTTCTATAGTTTAGTTTTCAATTATTTCCTGGTTTACTAATAAATTTCTGCATAATTTTTGGAGGATTATAAAAACTGAATTTATTTCAGTTTTGTTCTTCATTTTGTTTTAGTGTTCGTCTTCTGTTTAAAATTAATTTTTGGTTTTTTCAGTTATTATTTCCATTGTAATCATTTAGTTGTTGTAATTTCTATAATTTTTTTATAGAATTCAATTTTTGTTGCTGTAAATTTATGTCATTTTGATACCATTAACTAATATTACACATCCTACAATCTTAAAATAAATTCATAAATTGAGATGGCAACTGACTTGCCGATTGTGGATGGTTAGAACCCCATTATCATCTATGTTGTGAATAACTTTGTGATAGATGCGCCCGTGGCTTCTATTGCCCTTAAAGAAACAGTCAAGTCTATGGAGAATGCCTTTGTGGCTGATGTTGTCACCTCTATGGTGAAAGAAACAATGATTGTAACAATTGATAAAGAGGACTCCAAGAAGTAAGCTTATTTCCAAGGGAAATGTTGCAATAGTGACATGAAAGGTCACAAGGTTTCAGAATTCATATTACCAAAGAATCTTTATGCTATGATTTCTGAAGTGAGTATGGTAGGCTCAAATCCAAATGGTGAATTGGCACTGGAGCTACCAGACATGTTTGTTCAAACAAAGGAATGTTCACCTCATTTGAAGTTGTGAATAATGGAGATAAGCTATTTATGGGTAACTCCTCCACGTCTGAGATTGAAGGTCAAGGGAAGGTGATTCTGAAGATGACCTCTAGAAAAGAGTTGACTTTGAACAATTTTTTGTTCGTGCCTGAGATTCAGAAGAACTTGGTTTTTGGATTGCTTTTGAATAAGAATGGGTTCAAGATTTTATTTGAGTCAGATAGTGTAGTTTTGTCCAAAAAATGGAATGTATGTGGGAAAGGGCTCTGTTAGTGAAGGGCTTTTCAAGCATAATGTAATGGTTATTAAACCAAGATTGAATAGTAAAACTAGCTCTTCTGTTTATTTGCTTGAGTCTTCTAATCTATGGCATGGTAGATTATGGCATGTTAATTACAATTCTTTATGAAAATTAATTAACATGAAACATATTCCCAATTTTCAAATTGATTTAAAACTTAAGTGTAAAACTTGTGTTGCGGCAAAACTAGCAAGGTCATCATTTCAAAATTTTGAAAGAATCATTGAACCACTTGATTTGATTCATTCTGATGTGCATGGTTTCAAATAAATTCAAACAAGAAGTGGTAATAAGTACTTCATCACTTTCATTAATGATAGCACAAAATTTTGTCATGTGTATCTAATAAAAAATAAAGATGAAGCCATAGAGAATTTGTTCTCAATAAGAATGAAGTTGAGAATTAACTCAATAAGAAAATAAAAAAGTTAAAGAGTGATAGAGGTGGTATGTTGTTCCATTTGAAGATTTTGTGAGCAAAATGGAATTATACATCAAGTCACATCTCTTTATTCACCTCAATTTCAATGGGATTGCTAAAAGGAAAAATTGCACATTAAAAGAAATGACGAATGCGATGTTAATTAATTTTGGTTTACCATAGAACATATGGGGGGAAGTAGTGTTATCAGTAAATTATCTTTTAAATAAGATACCTGAAAGGAAGAAGAGAAAACTCCATATGAGTTATGAAAAATATAGTCCCTTCTTACAAAAACCTACGAGTGTGGGGGTGTTTAGCTAAGGTAGTTGTACCTCCACCTAAGAAGGTAAAGATAGAACCAAAAACCATTGATTGTGTTTTCATTGGTTATACAAAAACTAGTAGTGCATATCAATTTCTTGTGCATGAGTCTAAAGTCCTAGACATTCATAAGAATATGATAATAGAATCAAGGAATGCATCATTCTTTGAGAATGTGTTTCCATGTAATTCTAATGCATTAAAATGATCTCATG
>CAOJBK011147753.1:0-11989 GCA_948294925.1 Codiaeum variegatum | reverse complement strand
ATATATATATATATATATATATATATATATATATATATTCGAGCTCAAAATCAGAGGTGCACCAAAGCATCCAAATTAGGCTGTCATCCTTCTACCACCCATATCATATTAGGAGATTCAAAAAATATTATTAAAAAGAATAAAGAATAAAAAGTTCAATACAACCCCATAGAGAAAAAAATCACAAAAATAGTAATTGTAAAGGCCCATAGCATCATGGACCACTAAACTATTACAATCAGGAAGATAAGAATTCCACCAAGTCTCAAAAGAAAGAGACACTATAATGAAAGCTAATTTATCAAGAACAAAATTTCCTTCTCTAAACATGTGACTAATATGAAAGTCCATTTCTTTTAAGAGATTTAAACATGAGTGACAATCCTTCCTCAAATGCCAAGAAATGTCATAAGAAGCAGAGTTGACCCATTTAACAATAAGCAAAGAATCACTCTCAAACCAAATTGGCGAGAATAATTAAAATATTTTAATGTGAATCATATTTAAGAATTTTTTCTTAATTAATTTTTTGAATTTTGAATATATTTAAACACTATTAGAAAGATATACGGCTATGTTTGATAAGCTTATAAGCTTGTTTTTCAGTTGATACTCGTAATAAGTTAGCTTATAAGCTTTTAAAAGTTTTATGGAGCTTATAAGCAAAGTTCTCCCTTTTCATTAAAAAATGTCTAAGTTGAAGAGTTAGCTTATGGATTAAGAAGTCATTTAAGTGTTTATAACTTGGTTGACCATTTTAACTAAAATATTGTTTGTTAAAGAAGCTTAATTTGAAATAGGAAAAGCTCTTAATTTCAAATTGTTAAAAGTTAAACTAAAAGATATAACCTACTAGTTTGAAATATTTTTTCATATCTTGCCTTTTTTTATAATAAAAATCTTTTATTAATTTTTTAAAATTATGGAGAAAACCATAAGAAGTGGCAATAATTTACCCAAGACAATAGGTTTTCCCAAATACACCTACAGAATCTAATAGCCAAATGTTATGTAAATAAACTCCATACTGAATATACCTCAGGATACATATACAAGAACATGAAACCAAAAGAAAATATAATTGTAAGAACCCAAATACAACCGAAAAAAAAGAAAGGACAAGGCTATAAAAGCACTATATTAGCAAAGCATACTACAAAAAAAAATGACCATAGTCTATTGGAATACCCAATTTAGCTATTGTGCAATGGAAACAACTCATAAATCAAAGGAAAATACAACCCTCTACAAGCTTATGTCACCACCACACATTCCATAAGTCCATTACCTCGTATCTTTAGCTTTTTGTCTATTATACATCTTTAAATGTAATAGTAAAATTTGTTGGTCACAAAATACAAACAACAAGGGTCAACTTCATTAGTGCAGGGGACCAATAAAGAAAGTGCAATAACTAAGTAAAAGACAAAGAATTTAGTAGGAGGTTCCCAGTAGGTAGCCAATAAGAGACTTACAAATTTTAAAAAGGAGCAACACCCAGTATATACAACATAACAACATGGATGTAAAGCATCAACACAATCATATGAATATAATGGTTTGAGGACAAAACTAGAATTAAGTTCATTCGGTTATAACCAAACATTCATATTAGAATCCTTTGTTGCTCTCAATTTCACAAAATGATCTACAATCTTGTTGGATTCCCTTAAAGAGTGAGAGAAGGTCATTGTTTTGAACTTTTCCATTAAGTTCTTAATTCAAGGATTGAATATCAAAGCTTTTAAGGATAACAATCAAAAGACCCATTAACTCAGCTAATAGCATTTACCAAGTAAGACTGGATAATCAGATTAGAATGACGTACATAAGAGTTAAGAGATGACAACTCCAAAGCTTTAAGAATAGCAAACAACTTAACATCGTTGGATCCAAGGATACCAATGGGACAAGATAATATGGCAATAAACTTACCATCATTTGCTCATTAGACCCCTCCTATGGTTAGACCTAGATTACCTCTAGAGGATGCATCGATGTTCCATTTAAGATTGCCAATAAGAGGTGGAGACCATTGCAAAGGAGGCCTTCAAGGCTTAACTATTTCCTAATTCTTTACATAGTTAGAAGAAACAAGGAACTGGGAGGAAGGGTCCTTAGCCTCTATCTATAAAGAGACTTATAAGAATCATATCATTATATAATTTATTAGAATCGAAAGAAGCATTATTAAATATGATATTATTTTTCTCTAACCATATAAACCAAATGCCCGATAAGAGAATCATCGTACAATAAGGGTTTTGAAAATTTTTGCCTGAAGAAAAGATAAGCCATTGCAAGTAAAGGTCAACAACTATTTTGGGGGCACAGCATAACACATTCCACTATGTGAGGGTTTAGGACCAGATATTCTAAGAAGGCACATGACAGAAATATAAACAATTTCTACACTTGTTATTTACAAAAAGGACAAATGTAGGAAGCAAAGTTAATAATACCAATTTTCACCAAGTTAACCTTTACTTTAATCTTGTTTTAGAGGGCCATCCAAACTAATAGATGGAACCTTATTTTTCCAAATGCCAAAAGCACTAGATTAAGGTAGGTTGAAGCATTTAATTTAAGCTAACTACATAAAGACATGACTGAATAAGATCTTCTCTAATTTAAACTCCAAATGATCTGAACATCCTTGGCCATTGAAGGGTGGAAGCCCGTTATGTCATTAAAGAGAGATAACATCAGGTATGATTCCCATTAAAATAATCTTTTTCTCAGTAAGAGATTCTAGGACCTTTTCCATTCAACATTGAACCCATGTCAGTAATATAATAATTAGCTTGAAGGGAGATTGCATATAATCTTGGGTATTTAGAATTCAAGTAGGAGTTTCCTATCTATAAGTGATTCTAAAATAGAGTTTTATCAATATTACCAACCTAAAATCTTAAGGAATTTAAGATAACTTTCATAGTTTTCTAATCTCACAATGTAGAATGGAAAATTCCTTTCCAAATACTCGTGCCTTTATGCAAGCCACAAACATAGAGATGTAGAGGTAGGTTTTTTAGGTTGTATTTTTCTGAAATCACTAATTTCCATGTGGAGGAGGAATTATCACAAAGCCTCCAAATCCACTTGAAGAGTAGATCCTTATTTTTATCCAAAATATTGCCAAAGCCCAAACCTCTATAGGCCTTCACTCTTTGAATCACTAACCACTTTAGAGAGTGAAGTCTTTTCTTATCTTCACATCCCGACCAAAAGAAGTTCCTTTGGACTTTAGATATTTCTTTGGAAACACTAATTGGGATTTTGAAATGTGAATGATAGTAGATTGGCAGGATGTTTAGCATCGATTTGATAAGAATAAAACGTCCAACCATAGATAAGTGATGTCTTGTCTAAGTGGCCAGCTTAGACTTAAATTTAGAAATTATGGGTTTTCAAGTAAATTTCTTCTTAGTTGGCTCTTCAAGGCAGCCCAAGGTATGTGATGGGAAGAGAAATTGAATTGCACTTCAAAAGGGCAGTGACATCCCTATTCCAAGCCTCATTAGTATTGATCCCCACCAAAGATTTTTACAAAAAAAATTGACCTTTAGGCCAAAGTGAACTTCAAAATAGCATATAATTCTTTGAATATTGATAAAGTTGGGGAGATCAGCATTGCAAAGAACCATTGTATCATTTATGAATTGTAGAAAATGGATGGATAAGCCTTTTTGAGAGCTCTTAAGTTTAGTAAACAAGCCAATATCTGATGCTTTTTATTGTAGGAGACTAAGACCTTCAATTGCAATTCTAAAAATGAGGGGGAAACAATGGATCACCTTGGTGGATGCTCTTTTGTAAGTTAAAAAACTCAAAGGAAGATTTGTTAATTAGAATAGCTGTAGAAGTCTGACACATACACATTTTCTGAGCCATGACAACCATTTTACACCAAACCCCATGGCCTTGATAAATTTAAACAAATACTACTAAGAGACTTAATAGAATGTTTTCTCAAGATCTAATTTTAAGATAACCCTTTTTTGCTTGGACTTCGATCTTGAATCAATTACTTCATTTGCAATAAGGATGCAATCCAATATGGATCTTCCTTTAATGAAAGCTGACTGGCATATGCTTATAATATCATTAATTACATCTTTGAGTCTTGTGGATAGCACTTTGGTCATAATTTTATAGAGGCTTCCAAGTAGATTTATTGACCTAAAATCTCTAATCTGGTGAGCACCATCACATTTAGGGACGAGCATAAAGAAGGAAGAGCATAAACTATTTCAAAGAAAACTAAGGAATAAAATGCATTATAGAGATTGAATATATCATTTTTAATGAATGACCAATATGACTTGTAGAAGGCAAAATTAAACACGTACAAGCCTGAGGCCTTCAAGCCATCACAATTCCAAATAGTTTCTTTTATTTCTTTATGGCTAAATGAAGATTCAAGAAATACAAATTGTTCAACAGATAGAGTTTTGAAGTCAAGGCCTTGCGTTGAAGGTCTATCAATGTCTGATTCACCAAACAAGTTCTTAGGAAAAAAATAATATTACTTTTAATCATAGAGTGATCAGAAAAATTCAGCCTATTGACTAGTATTCTAAGAATAGAAATCCTTTTTTTTTCCCTTAATATGGAGAATGAGTGGAAAAAATTCATGTTCTGGTACTCGCATTTTTGCTAATGAACCATGTATTATTGCTTTTAAAAAATTTCATTCTATTTGTTCTTTCCATAACTGCTACTACAGAGATTTTATCTTTCTGAACACCTTATTAGAAGAGGGATAGATACTAATGATAGTTTTAAGTCATCAATCTCTGTCGCAAGATCAATTATCTTCTTAGATAATATGTCAAAATCATTCTTATTCCAAGTTATCAATCTTAGTCACCAGATCAATGATCTTCTTAGATAATATGCTGAAATCATTCTTATTCTAGTTTTTTAAGGCAAGCTTGAGAAGCCTCAGCTTTGAGATAATGACCCCCAAACTCAAACCTAAGTAATAAAAGAGTCCTACCATGATCTAAATAATTTAAGAAACCTGAGGTGAGCAAACCAGCGGTTTAGAACTCTAAATGGTTTTGGGCCTCAGTTGAAAGATTCTGACATTATAAGCAGCGGACAATGATCGGATAATCTTTTCTTTAATCTTTAAAGGGAAAGTTGGGAAAGTGCATGAACCATTCAAATCTTAGAAAATATATGTCTAACTTGCTATAACATTTTATAGTTGACTAAGTCAATTTCCTTCTGATGAATGAGAGTTCCACTATACCCATTATGTTGATCAAAGTTTGTAGAGAAAAAGAACCATAGCTTGATATGTTCCTTGAACTATGATTTTCAACCTTAAGGAATTAATTGAAATCCCCAATTAGAAACCAAGGAAGGATGAAAAAAGGAGCAATTTGATTTAGTTAGCTCCATAAGTCTATAAATTTCAGTCTTCATGGAAGGGCCATAGATTAAGAATAGAACACAATTAAAAGAGGAGTACCAAGTCCTTTACAAGGCTATCTAACATGTGCCTTTAAGGCAATTAGATTAGAACAATGAACCTTTGGCAATTAGATTAGGAGAATGAACCTTTGTTCCACAATATCAAGATGTCACCAATAACATTATCAGCATCAATAGCTTTCCAAGCAAAATCCATATTATCCTAAAGATCACTCATAAGTTAAGGGTTAATATATACAATTTCGATTTCTACAATAGCAATTAAGTCCATACAAAGAGAAAATATCAATTTTCTAACTGATGAACTATTATGCTTAGCCCCCAAACCTCTCAAGTTCTAGCAAACAATCTTCATTAGGGCTGATTAGAACCAGGCTCAACTAATTCTTTAAAGATAATTTTTAAAATTTTTAGGAGCATAGTGATTTTATCATCTTGTTTAAATAAACCCAATTACATCCCTACTCCCCACGTAGCTTTTGATTCCAAAACAATCTAATTTTGCATATCATTAAGGAAAATCGGCATTGATTCCATCCATTGGGAATTTCTGGTTGGAGAGATGATGGTAACTGGTTGAATGTTTATAGGGTTAAGTAAAGGTAGGAAAGGGTTTAAGGAGGGGTTGAGGTTCATTTGAAAATAAGAAACCTATTCATGTTAGTTAAGGAGTAATCACCAATAGAATTTTCAAGGCTAGCCGAGCTAATAAAGCGATGGCGAGGCTTGGATTTTGATTTCCTACTCTTACAATATACTGAAGCTCGAAGGAGAGTTGATTTGGAATTTGGGAAGGATTTAGGGAGTTTAGGGTGAGGCTTGGTTTTAGAACGATGAAGGCATTGGGCATGTGTTGAAGGGGTAGGAGATAGGGTAACATTAACCAAAGTTGGGTCATTAGTGATCTTTTGGTTAAGAACGTGGTATGGGTTAAAAAGGGGGGATGTTGTTGGGATAAGATTGGGACGCGACCCAATTGGAGAAACAGATAGGGTAGTATCTATAATGGGCTTGATGGGAGAGGACGGTGATTTGCAATTAAAATTAGGCCCCTAGCTGGATCCTGACTCAATGAAGTCCTGTTGATTGATAAGATGCAATTTGGTTTAACTTTTCTAATTAAAATTTAATAAGTATATTATGAATGCATGCTTGTTTTTATATGTTTTTTCTATAAAAGGGTGTCTCTGATTCATTTATTAAGTGTTGTAGGTTATTCTAAGTGTTAGGAAATGTTTTTGATGAAAAATGGAAGCTAAGGACTAAATTAAATCAAGAACCAAGTAATTAGAGCAAGGACAAGTCAAGAGGGTGGAATCAAAGATATCATGACTTGGCACCATGGGTTATGAGTCGTGATAGTAGCATGGAGTCACTAGCCATGCAACTATGTCTTGAGCTAGCCAGCCTTACTAGTTAGCTAGTAGTAGCCATGACTCGCCACTAGGGGGTACCGAGTCATGTCCCCAAGTTACGAGTTGTTTATGTACCCCTTCATAATACCTTTTCATTTTGATACCTTTCTCAAAGGGGCACCTCTTAAGACACATTGGGGCTTATAACTACCCTACCTAGGCTCTATTTTAGTAAACACTCTTTAGATTAAGTGTTTTGGTTTCTTGTATTAAGTGTCCTTTCAATAGGCACTTTGAAGTTCTAAGTAATCAAAGATTGTTTCAAGTAATTTCCTGAAGAATAAAGGAGTTTTGTTTTATCTATATCTTGTTTCTTTCTTCTTATTTTAATTATTATTCATCATGATTGCTTTGTATGTTCATTTGATGCATTCAGCCATGCATTTAGGCTAAATGAGAAGTTAGGATTGCAATGATGAATTTGTTTTATTATTTTGATGAACATAATTTAATTCTTATTGTCATGAACTTGTTGTTTATTATAGATCACCATATAACAACGAAAGTTGGGATAAGTTAGTGGAAAAGAAATTAGAATTACTTGAAGCATAAGATTGACTTATAGATAAGAAATCTACTTTAAGGGAAATAAGAATTAGCATGATTATTTGGCTATGTTTATCTTTGCCTTGACATGAGAATGCTCTGTAAACTCTAAATGATAACACTTTTGCATGATAACGAGAGTTGCATGTAGAAACTTTAGGCCTTTCCTCCAATCATATTTTCACCTATTTTTATAAGACTTTTTTTATGAACTGTGATTCTAACCTCTTTTATATTGTTTATTTTAGTTTAGTTAATCAAACCATCCATCTACTTGTGTGCTTGCCTATCCATCCTAGTAGGTATTCAACCAATACGAACTTCAATTCCCTATGTTCAACATCCTACTTCCTATACTAAGTCCTAGAGACTAGGGTTACAATTAAATTCTTGTTTGTACACTTATACACATAAACACATAACCCACAATAAAATTTTTGCACCTTTACCGGGAAATTGAATTGTTTTATTGGTTTAGGATAGTGAAAGGTTGCTTTAGGATTTCATTCTTCTTTTCTTTTTACTAATTTTTTATTATTTTAGTTACATAAAAAAATTAGGTTTGAACCTCTTAAGGAGGATGATGAACCAATGCCTACCTTACCAAACAAGAAAAGAAAGCTAGAACTCAATAACCAGCCATCAACATCATGATATGCATTTCTCCTTTTAGGGTAAGAGGTGAATGATAAATTGTTGCAATTAGCTTCTAATCCATGCCAAGCAATCGACCAAGCAAGGTTGATTTCCCTTTCCGCTTCATGAAATAGCAAGGAAGGTCTAGCTATCAACCTAAAATTTAGCTATGTAAGTATTTCTATGCTCTTTTGTTTTAAGTTTATATATTTATATTAATATGTTTGGTGTGTTTATTTATTTTTCATTCATTCAAAAATATTTTTGATAAAATTATTTTTAAAAAAATTACGCTTGAAAAGGTCACGAGTCATGCCCATAGGTTCCAACTCGTGACAAAACCTTCATATCACGAGTCATGCCCTGTGTCGTGACAGGCATAAAACTAGAAAATCTAGTTTTTTTTCTTGATTTTTTTATGTGATTTTGTGTTTTATTTCCATTAATTTTTTATTCTCTTTTATTCTTCTATCATTAATGAATTGATTTGTTTCCTTTTTGAGTAAAACACACATTTAAATTTGAATTTAATTCAGATGTGAAGTGAATGGTCATGACTCTTCCCATGAAAATTCACAAATTATCTCTTCAACTTACACCTCTACTCTATAAATAGCTTCCATTCTACACCCTTTTCAGAAAATTATTTTTCTAAGTATTCTACACACATTTTCAAAGAAAATAAGTTATTCTCATTTAAGACTCCATTTTTAAGTTCTTCATCTATTTCCTCTTCAATTTCTCTGAACCCATATCCATTTTTTCTTTTCTCTACATTTTTCATTTTTCTCTCATCTAAATGGGTTAGAGCAGGGTTCCACTTCATCAAGGCTTCATGAGGAGTAAGAACTTGAAGACCTAGCCTCTCAACATCATACTAGCTTTTCCATCTATTCACATAATGAAGGAGAGATGTACAATAAAGTGGGTAGTAAGTATGTCAATGGTTGTAAGTATTTCCCCTCTTCTTTAATTAAGAAAGTAGGTATTGAGGATGTCTTTACTTCTATTATGAATGCATGTGGCCTTAGTAAATTCTTGTCTAAGGAAGAGCACTCTTATTGTGACATCATGACTTAATTCTACACTACTCTTGACACCAATGAGCATGATTCATAAATTTGAGTTAGGATGTTAGGTCAAAGACACTAACTCACCTATAGTTTTATGCATAAACACTTTGGCTTTAATAGGAGTGGTGTATGTGACCCACCTATTGAGTTCAAATTAAATGATTTCTCAACATTTTAACTAGTTTGGAAACCTCTTTTATTGCCAAAAAGGCCAAGGTAATGTTTATAAAAGATTTGAAATATTGGATGTTGCATAAGGTCTTGGCAAATGTGATTTTTCACAAGTCAGAATTCAATCGAGTTTTAGCTCAAGAATTGTTTTTAATGTGGTGAGTGTATAACAAAAGACAAGGGTGTTAGACCTATTGGATATTTAATCAAATTTTGCATGTAGCCCCTAAGAATGATGGACTCTTAACCCATGGTTATGTTATAACTATTATTGCCTGTAAGGCCCCGATCTCTAGGTCGCAAATGTGCCTCAGGCTATTCGCCTGAGTAAATCGACCATGGGGGGTCAGATTGCGCATGGCGTCAAATGCTGAATCTTATGTGAGGAGAACCCCTTATGAACTTGTTAGGTGTATTGTGTGTGTGTGAGTCGCCACTTAATTGTTTGAAAAATATTTCATTTTCTGGTGATTAATAAACCCTTTTAGTTTAATTCCATAAAAAAATATTATTTTGCTAATAAAAAAAGACAAGTCTCGAACCAAATGATAGGTTTAGGGACTCGTGATTAATACAAAAATAAATTTAGAAAATAATGTTTATTTTTCCAACACATTTAACTCTGAGTCATAAGGATTTGATTAAAAGTAATTTCATGTATGCATGGACATTCATCAGATGATGCATGGACAAATATAGCATTTTATAGTGATGCATGTATAAGTTATGATAGAATGATTATGGCCGAAAATAAAGAAAGCAATAAAGTAAACTAGGGTCTGTCCTATAGCTAAATTGGTAATATGGAGAGAACACATCACCAATAATAAATAAATAAAAATAAACTAAAAATTAATTAAATTACATGCAAATAAAAGAATAGAAATAAAGGGGATCTCTCCTCTAACCATAAGGTATAGGAAGGAAACAAATTCCCCTTTAATAGTCATTTATATAAAAAATAATAATGAAGTAATAATAATAAAATAAATAAATAAATAAAAAAGGCAGATTCGCTTCACTACCAACAGACATGTTAGCAAGTGTATGCTACGAAAGAAGTGTCTCAATTGCCATTAAAATAGATGAACAATAAACAAAATATATGATGAAACAAAATAAATAAAAATAAAATAGAAAATAAATAAATAAAAATAATAAAAAAGGATTTTAGAGTTGCAACCCAAATTGGTTTGCCAGCGTATCCATCGAACGGGGATCAAACACTAAGTCATTCTCCCTTCTTGTGAAAGGTTAGGGGTTATTTGAAAAGTGAGTTGGTTGGTTGTTAAGAAGTTAATAGATTTTAAGAAAATCGATTAACCAAATAGGTCCTTAATTAATTCAGTTCTTAATTAAGAAAATGATTTGATTATAAATCCTAAGCCAGTTTTTAGGGAATTATAAAAAAAGAAATTAACTAATAGCATTACTATTTGGATTACTACCTTTTGCTTGTGATGATGTGGAATTGATAGATTAGTAGGCTTTATAAAATTGGAACGAGTCTCCATAGTTTGGACAAATATTGAGTATTAGGATGTGTTTGAGAGTGAATTTTGGCAAAGATTCGGATTATGAGTGCTCTGAGTGAGTGTTTAGGTAGAGTGTCTCAGTCAAAAGTTGTTCTTTGAAAACTGACTTAGAGGGTCCTATTTATAGAAAACATTGAACTTGGTAGGAAAAAAACAGTGTACATGCTCGGGGTCTAGTACACATGCAAGAGGTCCAGAGCATATGCCTAGGAAAAGGAATGCATGTCGAAGGAAGAGTAGTATACACATGGGTACAAGAGCATGCTCCTAGCTGTGGGCACACTGTTAGGCTTGTATGCCTTAGAGCATGTAAATTATATATATATATATATATATATATATATAAATATAATCTTAATCCAACAATGTCCTTTAATATATATATTTTCGTTTAAATGATTACCTTCATTTTAGTGTTTAATGTATATATGTTTCATAAGTCTTATGTAAAAGAATCTATTCTTAAAGAGTTTAGGAATGTGGGGACAGATTCTTTTTGACATAGACTTTAAAGTATGTTTATGGTCATAAGATTATTGGTAGGAACGTCATTAATCCGAAATGACCGTCACCTCTGTTGTCATCCATGACAAGTATGGAATGCTTTTTGGTATGGAGGTAGTGAGTCTCATACTACAGACATGTGATGTCATGACAACACGTGGACATACTCATGAAGTGAGTAAGTTGAATAGTGACATTTGATGATAGATACATGAGTTTTATCCACTAGTTAATATCTTGTTATCTATATCATAATTGCATACAATCCTTAGATTTGAGGCGACATGTTATCTAACATATTAGTGGCTATGGTTTGTTACTACTTACATATTGATGCTATCCAAGTATTGGTATATGGCATGTGGTGGCCATAATTAGTGATATGTTGAGGTAAATGATCTCCAAGATAGGATTCATTAACTTAGGAATCATATTACTTTTGGTTGTTCTTAATACTCTAATCCCTAGCTAAGGTAGTTAAGATTCACTAGAAAGAGTTTCAAGTAGGAATCTAGTTTATTGAGAACTTTAAACTGGATAGAGGTTATATGATTTGGCATATAGGGTTTAACTATTCCATAACCATAGATAAATATGGAATCTATAATGAAGGGATGTCATGCATGATAATTATGATCGAGAGGTCCATGCAATGTCAAGGATA